>JASDQU010736072.1:115093-181859 GCA_032191745.1 Picea mariana
AATAACTATGAATTGATATTAATCATCTTATAAAGTCATAAAATCATAATATATATTATCTAGGTAGGCTTTATCATGGGAATTTGGGTCTTTTAGAATTATGTAGATATTTTATGTTATATTAATGAAGAAAATGGAAACTTTGAAGTCAACTTTATAATTAGGATGTTAAGAATTTTAAATGTTATGAAAAATTGTTTTTAAATATATAAATAAATATTTTTTAAAATAATTTTAAAGTGTTAGATATGATATAGAAGTGCATTTATTAAAATTGTTGTTCCATAAGAAATCCTTGAGATGCATTGATATCCATGAAACTCCATAGTAACATTGTGTTTGCATGGCATGGAATTATAAATTATGCCAAAGTTATATGAGATGGAATTATTATTTAATGGTGTAGGAAATGATTTTAATAGGTGTTTTATGATAGAAAATGATAAAACAAATAGAATGATGATCTGGAAAAGAGTGGGTTTTTACATGACAAGTTCTGGAACAAAGAAACCAAGAGAATAAGAAGAAATAAAAGTTAGTTTAAAGAAATTTTTAGGAAGTATATAGGCAATAGAATCTTTATAGATAAGCGAGTTTAGTCTTTCAATTATTTTTTCATAAATATTTGAATTTAAATTTGATGCATTAAATATAAAATCCTTGAAATGTTCAAATGTTCAAATTTTTCAATGGTCAAGTTGGCTATCAATGTGATGAACATAGCCCCATAATCTCAATGTGATGAACATATCCCCATCATCACAATGTGATGAACATAGCCTCATGATGCAAATATCCTTTCATCATAATGTCACAAACAATATCTTGTCATCGCCATGTGATGAACATAGCCCCATTGTCACAAAATATTTCTCGTTGTCACAATGTGTTAGAAATATGACATTTATGTTCATCACATAGCCATATGACATATGATGAACATACAATGAACATATGACATTTGATTTTCATCACATAGCCACTTTTTACTTAAATGCCATGTCATTGCAATGTGATGAACATATCCCAACCCTCAAAATATCCCCATCATTGTTAATATGTGACAAACAATATCATGTCGTCGCAATGTTATGAACATATCCCGGTCATCCCAATGTGACATACACATCCATTCATCATAATGTGATGGAAATATTATGTCCTCGCAATGTGATAAACATATACGAACATCACAATGTGATGAACATAACTCTTTCGTCACAATGTTATAAACATAAATGAACATCGCAATCTGATGAACATTTCGAAGCGTTCCAATTTGTCAAACATAGTAACATTTCAATCTACCAAACACATTAATGTCATAATGTGATGAACATATATGGGTGTCACAATGTGATGAACATATACCGATGCCACAAAGTGATGGCATTTCCCTTTCGTCACAATGTGACAAACATTAATAGATGTCACAATGTGACAAAAATAGCCATGTTTTCGCAATGTGAAAAACATATCTTCATGTTGCAATGTTACATGCATATCTTGACATCACATTGTCATAAAAAAATCAAAATGTCACAATGGGACGGACACAACCCATTGTCGCAATGTGTTGTACAAAATCCATTGTGTCAATGTGACAAACAAATACCAACATTGCAATGAGGTGAACATTTCCTAATGCCGCAATGTGATGAACATAACCCACTGTTGGATTGTGACAAACCTATTCCAATGAAATAGTGTGATAAACCAAGAGCCTTCATCATAATTTGATGACCATAACTTTACAATTTCATGTGATAAACAATATTTGATGTCACAATGTGACAAACAAAATTTGATGTCAAAATGCGACGAACAAAACCTTATGTTTAAATGTGACCAACAAAACATGATCAACATTGCAATGCGTAGTGCCATAGTAAACTATGATTAAACATAATAAATATGGCCCACCATAATTAAATCCACATGGTTAATGAAGTTGATCCATTGGCATGGTCAACCATAATAAACCACGGTCAAGCATAGTCAACCATGGTCATGGTGAGAAGAGTAAAAAATCTTAAAGGACAACCACAATCAACCATAGTCAACCTTTCCTTCCAAAATTCAACCAATTCCTACCAAAGCCAACCATAAGAAACCATGGTCATGCTCAACCATAATCAATCATGTTCATTGTCAATTAATGTGATGCAAATATCGTATCCTCACAATGTCATGAACATATACTAACGTCGCAATGTGACGAACATATAAGGATGGTTATATATGGATTGTTACTGGAAGATATAAGGAAATATATGTCCTTATATATGTCCATATAAGGACATAAGGATCCATATATGATTACCTTATTAATGTCGTCGTGATGTGATGAACAAAGCCCCTTTGTCACACAATATTTTGCATTGTCACAATGTGTTGTACATATGACATTTATGTTCATCACATAGCCATATGACATATGATGAACATACAATTAACATATGCCATTTTTTGTTCATCACATAACCACTTTTTCCTTAAATACCATGTCGTTACAATGTGATGAACATATCCCAATCGTCAAAATATCCCCATCATCGTTAATATGTGACAAACAATATCATGTCGTTGCAATGTTATGAACATATCCTGGTCATCCCAATGTGACACACAGATCCATTCATCATAATGTGATGGAAATATTCTGTCCTCGCAATGTGATAAACATATACAAACATCAAAATGTGACGAACATAATTCTTTTGTCACAATGTTATAAACATAAATGAACATCGCAATCTGATGAACATTTCGAAACATTCCAATCTGTCAAACATAACAATGCTTCAATCTACCAAACATTTTAACGTCACAATGTGATGAACATATATGGGTGTCATAATATGATGAACATATACCGATGTCGCAATGTGATGAACATATCCCTTTCGTCGCAATGTGAAAAACATTAATAGATGTCACAATGTGACAAACATAGTCATCTTGTCACAATGGGACAAACATATCTTCATGTTGCAATGTTACATGCATATCTTGACGTCACATTGTGACAAAAAATTCAAAATGCTGCAATGGGACAGACAACTAATTGTCGCAATGTGTTGCACACAACCCAATGTGGCAATGTGACAATCAAATACCAACATTGCAATGAGACGACCATTTCCTAATGTTGCAATGTGACGAACATAACCCATTGTTGGATTGTGACAAACCTATTCCAATGCAAGAATGTGATAAATGAAGACCCTTCGTTGTAATTTTATGACCATAACTTTAAGATGTCATGTGACAAACAAAATTTGATGTCACAATGTGATGAACAAAATTTGATGTCACAATGTGACGAACAAAATTTGATGTTAGAATGCGACGAACAAAACCTTATTTTTAAATGTGACCAACAAAACATGATCAAAATTGCAATGCATAGTGCCATAGTAAACTATGGTTAAACATAATCAATATGCCGACCATAATTAAATCCACATGGTTAATGAAGCTGAGTCATCGACATGGTCAACCATAATAAACCACGGTCAACCATAGTCAACCATGGTCATGGCCAGGACAATAAAAAATCTTAAAGGATAACCACAATCAACCATAGTCAGCCTTTCCTTTCGAAAGTCAACCAAGTCCTACCAAAGTCAACCATAAGAAACCATGGTCATGCTCAACCATAATCAACAATGGTCATTGTCAATTAATGTGATGAAAATATCGTATCTTCATAATGTCATGAACATGTACTAACGTCACAATGTGATGAACATATAAGGATAGATATATGGATTGTTACTGACAAATATAAAGACATATATGTCCTTATATCTGTCCATATAAGGACATAAAGATCCATATATCATTACCTTATTAATGCGTTACTTTATTATTATACAAATACTTTATTAATTTATTAATACTATAATATAATATTTTAATGTATTTTGGAATACTTTAATATTTTTTTAAGGTAGATGTGCTTTATTAATATATTCTATTACAAATATTAATTAATTAATACAATACTAATTTTACAATTTTACATTACAATATATATTAATATTTTAATTTAGATATTATTACTTTAAATTGATAAATATATTAATATTTTTTAATATATTATTTTAATTTATACTTTAATATATTAATATTTTTATACATTATAATAATTTATAAATGCATTATTATAATATATTAAATATATATTAATATTTTAATTTAGATATTATTACTTTAAATTGATAAATATATTAATATTTTTTAATATATTATTTTAATTTATACTTTAATACATTAATATTTTTATACATTATAATAATTTATAAATGCATTATTATAATGTATTAACACTTTAATTTAAGTATTATATTAAAATTTTATTTAATTAATATATTAATTAATTTTCAATTAATCAATATATTAATATTTTATATATTATTATTTTAATTAATATATTAATATATTAATTCATTAATGATTTATTATTCCTCCACCATGTATGTGAGCTCTCAAGTACTTTATAAAAGTGAAAAGTAGAAACACATTACTTTTGATTGGATTTCCTAAACCCAGTTTAGGGTCTCACTATGTAAGAGAATTGTTTTTCGATGATGATATAAATTGTATCGATTCACTAGTTGTTATAAAAGAAGAGAATGATGCATAGACAAGCATATTTTTGTTTGAAAAAAATTAGTCTCGATGATTATGTTTCACTCTTTGACAATAAAAGATAAGCATAGACATTACTAATGGGAGAAAGGTTAAATAAAAGTTGGCATGTGTTGCAAGTGTTAGATATGATTGTTTATGGTTTTGAGTATTGGAATAAGGATAAGATTAGATTTGAAAACTATATGTTTTTTTTTTTATATGCAAAGGTTATTTTGGGCCAATTCTCTTCATACTTTCATTTTTCATGAGTTGAGTTATTCCAAGGTTCCAATTACATTTTCATTTTTATTCAAAATCTCCCCTTATGTATAATTAGTTTTTGAATAGTAAGGGATTAATAGATAAGGATATGGATTTGGCATGACATGAATAAAGAGATTGTAGACAAAACAATTAAACTTTGTAGATATTTAATGATAAATTGTTTTTGAACATGTGTAATCATATTTCCTTACCATTATTTCATTTTTCGTACATTACAAATTCCATCATATTTCTTAAATACATTGATTTCCCATGTTATTAAATAATAATTACTTGTGTGTAATGAAGAAAAGGTTAAATGCAGAATTAATATTTTGGTTGATCCTCATTGTATATCCTTGGGTGCTTACATGGTTGTTTGTTGTCAAACGAAGCTATTTATAAGTTATATTATGCAAATGGTATTTGATGCTTATTGGATATTGTGTGCATGCTCTAAATTTTCCTTGCACTTATAGATGATTTTATTTAGAATCAATATGTAAAGAACTTGTTGAAGAGGATTTAAAGGTCATAAAAGTAACAAAATCACAAGGAAGCGAACAAAGGAAAAATGTCTCTCATAACAAATATGACTTCTAATTTTAGTAGTGCTGTTTCATTTTGGTTTCACTGTTGGGGAGAGATCTGATTATTTTTTGAAACAATGGTTTGTTTGGACAGGTTGACTACTTATTATTTTTTATATTTCGACATCAATATTTTTGAGCAACTTGAAGACATATTATTTTGATATATCTATGGCAGCCTTTGACTCGAACATCAAATTGATGTATTTATTTTGGTAAATATACGTGCATATATTTAACATCCGGAAGTCACAAGGATGTTTGCAAGTATTTCATGTGAGTTGATTGAAATATATGTCATAATTATGCTTAGATTATATTTGATGGCATTAATGCATAATTAGTTTTATGGGGATATAAGGGGATATGTTGGAAATTAAAAGGTCATCAGGGTCCCCATCTATTAGTTAATATTTATTTGATCCTTATTATTATTTATTAATATTTAAATTAAAAGTTGTTCCTACTTAACTTTAATTAGTTAATAACTTAGCTAAAGGTATTTGAATTACCCAAACTACTTTTTGGAGAAATAAAATAAGACTTCAAGGGACAAGGAAAAGAGGTAGAGTAATAGAGAGAGAACAACTCTAATAAGGTATGCTATTGCTTCTTAAGTCGTATTACTTTACTTTTTCATTCATCACTAAGATCTGTAAGTGATAAGAACATATTGTATATAGAAGGATCATACTGAAGGTGGAAATAAGGAAGACCAAGAAGTATTGATTTGTTGATATACTTCACAAGGTTGATCATCTATTTCTGATAGTCTATGTATTCTTATTATATTTTTGGATTAGTTTTCAGTACTGATTAAGAATTTTATGCAAATTCAAGATAGTGGCAATTGTGGTCGTCATTTCAGCTTTGTTTTGGTCTTTATTTTTACTTAAAGACACTAGTTGTCTTTGTATGATGTAACATACCATATTTGAATTATAACTCTCATTCTACTCTTTACCCTTTGGGTATGAAGAGAGTTCTTGGTTGTATTTAAGATTTGAATAAATAAAATCTTTGGATGGTTTTGAAGCCTCATTTGACTTACTGTGTAATCTTGTATCATATTCCTATTTCTAAAGTTGTTCTCAAAATTAAAGAAATATTTTCTGTTGTAAATATTTTTTGTTTTCTTTGAAATACTACAATTATGAAAAATATCATTAGTCCCAAGGACATTATTTCTTGAGGATTAATTGAAATTTTTGTAAAGAGGATATAAACACAGGGTAATAATCCCAACTATTTTTCTCTAGCTAGGAAGAATTCGAAAATGTTGGTATTTGGATATTTCATTCCATTTCATCAACATATTTTTGGAAACCATATTGGGGAGGACCGTTCAATGGTTTTTCTCCAATTTTTTTATTTAATGTTCATCTTTCCTTCAAGCAACAATGCATTTTCTCATTTGATCTCATCATGTGTAAACCCGATTTTGATTTTATTACAAGTATGTCCATGGTTGGTTGTCCTCTTTTCAAAGGTTACCCATGCGAGTCTTCCCACAACCGTGTCAACAAGTTCAATCAATTTTGTTAATCTATTGGAGTACAAGATATTTATACTACTTTTGACATTTTCCCTCTTACTCCTCATGGCCAAGAAAGAGAATGATATAGGCTCATAAGTCCTAAACCTAATTTGGTGGGAAAGATGATTTAAAAAATAATAATTTTTTACTTTCCTTCTCCACCGACCCCTCTTCAATGTGATTTTTGTAGTGGTCCTCATGCGCAATCAACTTGTATATTTTTCATAGAATCCAAGAAGGCTTGCCATGCAAATAATTACCTCTTCTTAAATGGTCAAGAAAATAATTTTGTATCTCACAATATCTTATCAAGAAATTTAGGGGTTTGTAATGAATCTAGATCATATGAATCTACTCATGTTATTCCTGATTATGAAACCTTATTCAATGCATTTCCATTTGATAATACTCTTTTCAAAATTCATATCGAGAAATACCATGTTTTATCTGATGAAACACTCTTAAAGGATTAATCACGTGAAGAAAATAATCTTGACTTACATAACATTGTTCCTAATATCCTTCTTCCTCATGATCATTCTAAATAAAGTGAGAAAGAGGATTCGGGGGATGATGTAGCTTCATGTGATTTTTATTTTGAGGACATGGTAGAAGATATTTTTGTTAGTACTTTTCAACCCAAAAATATTGTTTAACCAAATGAATATGTCAATAAAGAAATTCAAGTAGAACATCTATCCTTTGATAATAATGATCAGAATTCACAAACCTCAACTCTTTGTTTTGATGATGATTTAACCAATCAACCCATTTCTCACGTTCAAAATATCACCTTTCTTGAAACTAATAGACAAATATGATCACAATATCGTGATTTATCTCAAATTTTGCATTCATATACATACAATGAAGAAGATGACTATGCAAAGAAAGACAATGTTGACCTCTTCAATCCCATTTATGATAAAGTATGTTATGATGATGAATGGTCAAATCCGATTGATGAGAACTCTTTTGAATATATTGACATACAATATCATTCTCCTTTTGAAGACCCTCATGAAGTTAATCAGGATATTGAAATACATAATGCTTTTTCAAATACATTGTTTCAATTAGAAGAGGCAAGTCATCTCGACATTGATACTCCTATTGATATCTGAACTCTTTCTTTTGATAATGATGATGATTTCAAGGGAATTCCTAGGTTTTGGAATCCTTTATATGAATCTTCTTTGCATTATGATGACCCTATTTATGATAGGAAGATTCCAAAAGATGATATTAATATGTTTGATGAATACATTGACCATATATTTGATATTCAAACCTTGAACCTTAATCCCGAAGTTCTTGATCCTACTGATGCTTTCAATGTAATATTCAAATCTCATCTCATTGTTTGGTAAGTATTGCAAGATGGTAATCAATTCTTCTATATTTTAATTGGTCCCCTTCATGCACTGTATGCATTAATCGATCATAATTCTTCTCTTAATGCCCTCCAAACCATCAATTCTACATGGGGGTTTAAGGATGTGTTCCTTTATGCCAAGTTTCACCCTATTTGAATTTTCGATGGCTAGTTATCCTTCTCCTTGTACATAAATAAACAAATTTATTTTGTTATGTTGCTTTGTTTCCTTTTCTATTGATTTTTCTACATTAAACATAAAATGTATTTTGTAGTTAGTTTTTTTGTTTCTTAAAATATTTTCTCTTATTGTTGTTTTTATTTTCCTTTCACATGTTTCATGTACTTATTTAATTTTGTACAAAATTTGTTTTCCTATTGTACAACTAATTTTCCTTTAGCATTTTGTTTATTTTATTTTTAAAGCCATTTGCTTTTTTGTGTCAATTGCACATTATACTAATCTTGTGAATTGTATGAGAATAGAAAGATACAAATCATGTTCTTTGGTTCGTAGCGTTACTTATGTAGTAATTTCCAAACCTATAGAATTTCTTCTTATACATGAAGTACTAAGCTATTCGTGTTTCTTGTTTCTTATTCTTCTCTCCATATTGTTTTCTGGAAGAGAATATAAAAAAAAAGTTGTCAGTTCTATAAATCCGATACAAACAAAACCAAATATTCTCGATTCTAGCCAATCCAGAAATTGCCTACCATGTGGAGTCACTAGATGTAACTCATAAAATCACCAACTAAGCCACCAAGCCTACAAATGATTACAAGGAAATATCAAAAAAATTATTGTCTATGATATATAAATATTTAACTATAGGTGGGAACCCCTAGAAAGAGAAAGAAAATTGACAATCCATTTGTTCTAAAAATTATTGATAGCATTTGATTTTACTTCATTTTAGTTGAGGCATCTTGTCACATCAATTATTATCCATTAGGGTTTCTCCAAGTTATGGTTGTTGGAAAAGAATAAATGCCTACCATGTTTATTAGTGACAAAGTAGGTCGTGATCCTATGATATATATATGCATACTAATAGTTATGATTTTTTTCACATCATCAAAATATTGGTGGCATACTACAAGTTTCTCATGTAATATACAAATTCTTGTTGCAAGCGATAAGGCAATTTCTACATTAAAAATTGGTTTGATTATATCACGATGGTCCAACATGAAATAGTTCTCTAAGTGTTGTATTTTCATAAGAGATGATATTGTATATGAATGAATATATTATTACAATGACAAATGTTCTATATATAAAGAACACATCATGATCATCCATAAAGAGATGTGTCCCTTGGGTAATAAATATATTTATACTTTATATTATATTATACCTATAATATAAATATACTTTATATTATAAATATATTATCACATTAATAATATTATAATTAATAATATTGCTTGGTATTTAATAATATTATTATTAATTATCAATCTAGCAGAATGTCTTTTCGATGCTCCCCAAACATCAACACTCCCTCTCAACGAGGGAGACATTATACATTATGCCAAGATTAACTCTAAAGATTACCTTTGAACATTACCTGTGGGTATCTCTCAAATAGCTTCAACATGTCACCATGACATACATTGCCTCACAATACATTTTTAGCCCATCATGTGCACCATTGTGACTTCATAGGCAATGCATCCAAGGCCCGTGGGTAGTTCTCAAATAACTACAACATGTCCCGAGGACATCCACTACCCTGCAATGCATCAGTACCTGATCGTGTGCACCCTTGGTCTCAGTTCCAACCCTTCTTCATGTTGGATGAGATCCAACTGCCTAAGTGCCAACCCTTTTTCATGCCGGATGAGATTCACCTGTCTCAATGCCAACCCTTTTTCATGTTGGATGAGAACACTCAGTGCCATCCCTGTTTCATGATGGATGAGTTCCACCTATGTTAGTGCCAACCCTTTTTCATGCTGGATGAGAACACTCAGTGCCAACCCTTTTTCATGTTGGACGAGTTCCACCTATCTAAGTTCCAACCCTTTTTCATGTTGGATGAGAACACTTAGTGCCAACCCTTTTCCATGTTGGATGAGTTCCACCTGTCTCAATGCCAACCCTTTTTCATGTTGGATTAAAGCACTCAGTGCCAATTCTTTTTCATTTTGTATGAGTTCCACATGTCTCAATGCCAACCCTTTTTAATGCTAGATGAGAACACTTTGTACCATCCCTTTTCCATGATGGATGAGTTCCACCTATCTCAGTGCCAACCTTTTTCATGTTGGATGAGAACTATTGACCCTTGACTAAGTTTTGGGAGATTCTTGGTCATGTTGACCTATTTTGGGACTTCAACAGCCTATCGAAGGAGGAGCAGAAGATGAAGCAGAGATCACGGGATCTCGACCCCTTTTTGGGTCCTCTTTGGGTTTTTGGGAATATGTGATGGAATGGGATGTCAGCCCATGGGTTTACCCATGTTTAGGCCTATTTTGTAATATATAAATAGGTGCTTAGGCTAGATAGAAGTAGTGGTGCATCTATGTGATGTGATGGTATGCTAAGTGCAAGTAGAGTCTGTAAGTGCTTTGTGCATGACTATAAGAGACTTGAAGAGCTAAGTGTAGATCCTTATAGAAGATTGTGGAAGGCTTAGTGTTGTAACACAAGGAAGAAGGATCTAGCGAGCTACGTAGATATTCTATCCTATGCGGAGTAAAGGTTTTGAGGTTCTGTGCTTGTAACCGATTGAATGAAGACAATAAAGGAGAAGATTTGGTGGATGTAGCCTCAGAGTGGGGGTGAACCACATAAACATTGTATTATGCTACTTTGTGCTTTGTCTTGATGTGTTCAC
This sequence comes from Picea mariana, assembly GCA_032191745.1. Taxonomy (NCBI): domain Eukaryota; kingdom Viridiplantae; phylum Streptophyta; class Pinopsida; order Pinales; family Pinaceae; genus Picea; species Picea mariana. The sequence goes on from JASDQU010736072.1 coordinate 126,347, forward strand.
ATGTTATTTGCTAAGTTCTTTGTTGTATTTAGATAGATCTACTTATTCTTTGTGCTTATTGTATGTGAGAATGTTAGATCTTATCTATATGGCTATGCTCAGTGCTTGATTTGCTCGATATTATCTATTTACCTATGCTAAGTGCTTAAATACATTAGATTAGTGTAAATGTTGTGAAGCTCTGTTTTATCAACAAAGTGGATATTGATTTCATATTGAGGAATTGACGGTACTAAGTGATTTATTAAGTATTATAATCACAGATCTGTGTCCCATCTAAGGTTGCAGACACTTGAGTCTTGTAATCACCCCTGCCTCTACCTCGGGTGAGACTTCATCTGCTTCAAAAGTGTTGCCGAAAGGCCCAGCAGTTAGGGATTTGTTGGTGCACTGTTGTAGCATTGAAACCTAGGTCTACCTCTGTGCCAACAAATGGTTCCATTGTCGGGACCTAAAACTGTGATTGTTGGGAACTGAGAAAGAAGAAGCTTTGTGCAAATATTCGACCTGAGATTGTCAAATCTCTGTGCATATATCTGTGCCCTAGTGTGCAGTATCCTGCTCGATTTATAAAGCTCTATGTTAAAGGAAGAAGCCCGATATGAATAAAGGAGGTTGGATCTGAAGGAAAGAAGCAAGATCTGAAAGCTTTGTTCTCTAAGAAAGGAAAAAGTGAGAATTTCTGATTAAAAGAGGTAAGATCTGCAAGCTCTGTGCTCTGATAAAAGGTAAGAATAGTTAAAAGTTTTAGATCTAGAAGCTTTGTGCTATGTAGAAGTAAGATAAGTGAAAATTTTTGTTTCTAAAGTATGGATCTAGGCATGTTCGATAGGTTTTGTTCTAGATTGAAAACTAGGGCACTAATAGATGAAAGAAGGCTTGATATGAGTATATCTGATAAGAATAGTGAAATATATGTTATACCTATGCATAGAAATAATGTTTGGACTAACAAATAGATGCAAGATCGTAGAAAGATACTTTTGCAGGTTAGCTACCATGATCCTACTACGTAGTACCAGAAAGGTCGGGGATCATTTAAAAGAAAGAGAGGATTAACCCTCTGTTATAGTTGCAGAAGACCGAGACACCTTGCTAAGGAATTCCCTGGGAAAAGACTTGGTTATCTTTGTTGTAAAGCTATGGACCATGAAGTATTGGATTGCCCTAGAATGATTGCTAAGCTAGAAGAAATGAATCTGAATAAAGAAAACCCTAAGGTAGATCCAAAAATGGAAGAATCCTAGGAAGAATCATAGAAAGTATTATTGCAAATAAACGAAACCCTGAATGACCATCGACATGTCAGAATATCATATATCTTCAAGGAAAAAGAATGCATTGAAGTAAGAATAGGAGACTTCGACATTGACTGTGTTATGGATGAATAAACATAGGTGAATATCATGACAGAAATAACTTGGGAATCCATAGGGAAGCCTGTTATGATCCCTTCATTAGGAGGACTAAGACTATTCAAAGGAAAGATGATAAAACTATGTGGGAAGCTCGCTCACATACCTATGAACGCTAATGGAACTTCGATAGAAGAAGATTTTGAGATTATTAAATTTATTGAAGACAACGCCCCGTTTACCATGTTACTAGGAAAACCTTGGATTGATAGAGATCAAGCCAGATGAAAAGAAGAAGAAGAAGTTTTGGAATAGAAGAAACAAGAGTTAAAAGATTGCATGACCAGAAGGATCACACACTTGATTGAAGAACAAGAGAGCATTTCGAAGCTATTTAACAATAGCAACCCAGATGTCAAAGTTGCAAGAACATTAGAAGACCCACAGAAGACAAAAGTACCTACCCCAGACAAAGACAAAGTATTATCCAGGAAACCTAGGGAAGAATCTCAACAATGCGAAGTGACTATGACCAAAGGAGATAAGAATCAGAATGGAAAAAAGGAATACTGACATGAATTCCACTAGAAAAAAGGATAGAAAGTTAAGTAAGAAGAGAGCTAAGATCAAAAAGTTATAGAAGGTTCCAGAGGGAACTTCGCAGATGGAAAAATTGCAAAATAGGAGCTTCGTTGGGATATCAGAACAACAACACATGGCACTTCGCCATGACGAAGCAATATAGTCGTTGGGAACATTATAACCATTTGATCGACACTTTGAATGGGCAGAAAGGAAATTATGGTTTGTCATCAGACCGTTGGACCATGCCATAATGGACCAAACAAGAGTTAATGGAGGCTCATACTCATTGCAAGAAAACCGTTGTCAAGTTCCCCATTTATCCCATCGCGCCACACACTGAGAAAAAATTTTCGAATTGAAAATTTGAGCCCGTAGACTAGGACAAGTTTATGTAGTGATCATCACACTCTTTCTCTCTACCTTGGTATTGTGTCTAAGTTGATTCCTGAACCCGTGATTGCTCAACCCGAGTGCGTATGTCGGAAGAATTGAGCGCCACAAAGAAAGTTGTTGAAGAAGTTTTGATCGAATTGATGACTGAGAGAGTCATGTCGATGTTTGAAGGTATCCAAGCTTCATCTACAAGAACAATTCAAGCATCTTCATCCACTGCTCAAGCCAGACCATCCCGACCAGCCGATGAAAAGTGAACCAAGAACATAGATGATCTCGCGAATGCTAAGTTGATTCTGAGCATTTTACCCACCTATCTACCACCTCTGAGTGGCGCAATCAATCAAGACAGTGTGCCCAGAGAATTTGAGTATTCTTTGGTCACTGCATACCTCCCGAAAGGGATACACGTAGTTCACGCAGACCAAGAAAATATTGCAGTGTTGAATTTTAGCGTCTTCAACCTCGGCAATAGGAAGGTCTACAACATGCTCGCCCCACATAAGTACCTGACTAGAGAAAAGGGAAAGAATTCAAATATTGTTCCCCAGTCATGGACTATGAACCTCGTGTAATCCACATTACTCAATGTCATGAATATTCCTCACTTCAGAAGGAACGAAGAAGTGAATGCATGCATCAAGCTACCACTCTCCTATTACCATGGTGGATACTTGTGGTTAAACCGCCATATAACAGTGGATCCGATGTTGATAAATTGGATCATCGGGCTTAGCATGCAAGGACCCAACCCATAGGATTTCTATCCTGGAAAATCCATGGACCGTACTCTCACCCAAAGGATAAAGGATACTTACAAAGATGTTGATAAGGGAACATGAGGCTACAAGGTATATTCTATCTAGAGCGGCATAGTGAGCCTTTCCTATCAGTTGATCACAGGAAAGTTAGTCCGTAAGAACCGACCCACCCAAGTGACTGGTTTTGTAGTCGACCTAGCATGAAAGTGCGAGAAGGGACTACAGATGAATTGGGTGAAGAACCTCATGAACCAGTTGGAACTAGACTGCAGGGAAGCACAAGATCAAGGATATGAGCTCAACTTTAGCTGGATTCTAATCCTGATCGCTTTCATCACATGGGAGATGCTGGAAGGTGCGACCTTCCTATATATCGAGCCCTTTGAACCTTTGGTCATGAAGTTCAGTACACTGTGGTATTCCAGTGACATGAACATGAAATGACAGTCAAATGTTGTATTCCACACATATTACAACTAGCTGAAGATAACCATCCAGTCCAAGACTTGCATCACACCCAATACTCTCCACAGATTTCGGCCTTTAATGAAATTCAGCACGGACTGCCATTTCATTTATATTACAGCGCGTGCTGACAAGAACAAGAAGCTACTTTAAGATTACTACAAGCTGACAGAGGAGGACTTGGAGGAGATCACCAAAGAATGGTCGGAGAACCTCCTCATTCCAGCAAACCCTGCGGAGATATATGATATTGACAGTTCAGAAGCAACACATGATACACCTGGACCCAGCAAGACAAAGAAAAATGAAGAAGCCCAAGATGTAAGTAGTACCTCAGCGAAGACTGCTTCCATATCACCTGAGAAAGGAGGTGATGGTGGAGAGATAGATGGTGCAGACTTCGAACAGAATAAAGGTGAGGTTACACCACCTAGAAACGAGGAGGATCCACTGAAGAAAAGAAATGTTTCCCCCCCGAAGCCTTCTTCTCAGAAGAAATCAAAAGCCTCTATGACCAAAATGCAGACTACCCTCACCTCAGATGACTTTGATTTCATTGTAGCATCCCTGAACGATGCTTCACTAGATATAGTAGAGAAGCAAGAGGCTAAGCAAGAGGATATATACAATCGAATTAAGGTTGAACTTTAAGGGATGAAACAGGCACTACAATCCATCCGTGCAATTTCCACTATACCTCTGCCATTGGAAACACCAAAACTAGGAGATGAGTCAGCTCAACTCCATCGAATTGTTGATACAGTCGAAGCTCACCTTCGATAAGAACAGGAGGAAATAGTGAAAGACACCTAGGCTTTAGCACAAGTACAAGGAGACCTTTTAGAGGAACATAGTACTGCAACATGGGAAAATATTGCTCTCCAAGCAAAGTGGGATGAAGAAAAATTCCAGCTGCAGAAAGAAAAGGAATAGTTGCTCGTGGAGAAACTCAAAGTAAAGGAAAGGGTCAACAGAGCACTTCTCTCTATGACAGTTGTAGAAGTAAAGGCCAAAGAAAGAGTCCCACAACAGGTGGCACAACTTGAAGAAGTGATTCAACAACTACAACAACAAATAGCAGATTTGGAGCTACACACAGTGCCCGAGACCCCGCAAGACATAAGAGACCTAAGGGAATCAACTGCCCACAACGTAGTTGACAGACTAAAAGATCTTTCCCTGGAATGCAAGCAGCTAAGTAACCACAATGCCCACACATATGAGAATTTCGTTGAGAATCTAGAATTGCAGGAACTAGAGTCGTAGCTCCAAAAAGCGAAGCAACAGGCAGACACACTACAGGAGTAGCTGAAGGCCCTATCAGTTGTAGACAGAATGAATATATCTCAATAACAACGCACCACCCAATAGCATATCCATATGATCCAAAGAAAATTTATGGAAGTAACTCAACAAATCCAACCTGTGCAAGATAAGGCATGCTAATTGTTCACAGAGGTTGAAAGCCCAGGAGCAGAGCTAGAACAGGATTTCACTATAGCAGAAAAATGCCTAGAAGGGCCAATGAATGATGCAGTGATCTAGGAGTTTGTCGAGCAAGAGGCCATAGAAAATCAGCAAGTCGAAGTAGCTCAAGCCAAACTTGAGGCGTTCGAAGAAGAACTGATCAGACCAGAGTGACTCGGGACGAGTCACAGGTGAGTGTTGGGGGCCTGTTGGCCCTTGACCTAGTTTTGGGATATTCTTGGTCATGTTGACCTATTTTGGGACTTCGATAGCTTGTCGAAGGAGGAGCGGAAGACAAAGTAGAGATCATGGGATCTTGACCCCTTTTTGGGTCCTTTTTGGGTTTTTGGGAATATGTAATGGAATGGGATGTCGTCCCATGGATTTACCCATGTTTAGGCCTATTTTGTAATATATAAATAGGTGCTTAGGCTAGATAGAAGTAGTGGTGCATCTATGTGATGTGATGGTATGCTAAGTGCAAGTAGAGTCTGTAAGTTCTTTGTGCATGACTGTAAGAGACTTGTAGAGCTAAGTGCAAATCCTTGTAGCATATTGTGGAAGGCTTAGTGTTGTAACGCAAGGAACAAGGATCTAGCGATCTGCGTAGATCTTCTGTCCTATGCGGAGTAAGGGTTTTGAGTCTCACAATCACCCCTGCCTCTACCTTGGGCGAGACTTCATCTGCTTCATAGGTGTTGCCGAAAAGTCCGATAGTTAGGGATTTGTTGGTGCACTGTTGTAGCGTTGAACCCTGGATCTACCCCTATGCCAGCAAGAACAATGAGTGCCAACCCTTTTTCATGTTGGATGAGTTGCAAATGTCTCAGTTCCATCCCTTTTTCATGTTGTATGATAACACTCCCTCTGAAGACGGACCACACCAAGCTTGTCCCTAAAGTACTCAAACTTCATCCTTGACAACATCTTGGTAAACACGTTCACAACTTGATCCTCTGTAGTCACGAAATTGGAGCCTCACTACTCCCTTCTAAACTATATCCCTAATATAGTAATATCTAATTTCGAGATTCTACAAACTTTCATAGACCACATGGTTCTCTAATGGCTTCATGCAACCATGGTTGTCACACCAAATGTAGGTCACCTCTATTCTAAGACCAAATAACTGAAACATAAGTTCTCGAAGCCACACTGCTACTGCACATGCTACCAAATACTCATATTTATCCATACTGAGTGCCACAAATTAATTTTTCTTGCATCTGGTAGAGCCTCTTACTCCTTACTATAGTACCCAACTCCCTCTAGAACTGACTATTCAACTCCCTCTCAAGCACTAAATATCAACTGAATCTTCAACCTACTGACTTCAAGACTTGTCCTCTAGAACAATTCTTGTCATCCTCTTCTTGTAGGCATTACATACAAGTCAAAGTCAGTCCAATAGTCTTCAATTTTCAAAGCCACACTACTTCAAGACTTGATGCACATGATACCAAATACTAAGCTTCATCCGCACTTAGTGCCACACATGACTGCTCTCTGCATCTGGCGGAGACTCCTACTCCTTACTGTAGTACTTGGATCTCCCTCTTGAACTGACTATCTATCTCCCTCTCAAGCATTGAATATCAACTGGATCTTCAACCTGCTGACTTCATCACTTGTCTTCCAGAACAAGTCTCGTCATCCTCTTCTTGTAGGTCTTACCTACAAGTCAAATTCAGTACAATAGTCAATAATTTACGAAGCCACACTACTTCACAACTTGTTGCACATGCTGCAACATATTCTTACTCAACCGTACTGAGTGCTACACACAACTGCTTCCTGCTGCTCCATGAAACCATACTGAAGCCTAGACTGAAGCAATATGTTGAAGTACTTTTCGGATCAGGAATACTACTGACCCAATCTGAATCAAAATATCCATATAACCTGAACTCATGGTGTGTCACATACCTGAGACCATAATTCAATGTACCTTTAAGGTACATCATCACATGTTTTGATATGACCAAATGAATCTACCTGGGATGATCCATATATTGACTCAGGGTGTTCACAACAAAATATATATCCAGTCTTGTGGTCGTCAAGTTCATCAACGAACCCACCATCTGTCTGTTTAAAGTAACATCCAAAGTCTCTAAAGTTGTATCCTGCAACAACTTTAGATTTGATACCATAGGTGTAGCCATTTCCTTGAAATCCAACATCCCAAACCTCTTTAGGATTTCTACTGTATACTTCCCTTGATTTAGAAATATCTCATCCTATCTCTGCCATACCTCAGGAGCCAAAAAGTAATGCATCATCCCGAGATCTTTCATCTCAAACTCAACAACCAGTTTTTATCGTACACTCTGAGATGATATTTTCCACACCTTTTTAGAAATAGGTCATCCATATACATTAGTAGTATTATTGGACCATCATCCAAAACCTTAAAGTAAAGGTTAGGATCTGCATTGTTCTTTATAAATCCTAGTCTCATCAAAAAATTGTCGATCATGCCATACCATGCTCTGGGTGCCTTCTTTAATCCATATAAATCCTTCTTCAATCTACACACTGAGTGTCCCGCAGTTGTCATGTACTCAACAGAGTGTTCTGTGACTAAAAGGACCATTCTTCCTGATCAGGTTACCATCTATGCCACAAAAAGAATTTTAGTCCTTCCATATGTTGAAAGATATGCACTTTGAGTCTTATGTCCTTAGAAGACTATGATGGGGCCATTCCCCATTGGTCAAATTACCATGACCAATCCCAAGAGAATGTTAGCTTGATGTTGAAACATTAACACTTAAGAATAACTTATGAAATTACATAAAATGTCAACACTCCCTCTTAATGAGGAAGGTATTCTATCAGACACAAACTCTGACACTGTCTCCATATACACAAGCTCATGACCATTCACTGTCTGACACAAAAATCTATACATCACAGGAAATCCATAGTGACTTCGTAACATGCATCCAGGGCTGGTGGGTAGATCTCTAATAGCTACAACATGTCATCTTCATACTATCCAGTTTCCCACAGAAAAAATATAAATCCATCACTCCCTCTGAGGCTATATAGTCTTCAAATTCATCTTCTCCCTCTGCATGTGATGACCTCATCTTCTTCTTCAGTACATGGATGTGCACAACTCTATGTCTAAATAGTATTTCTTCATGTTTGTTCCTACGACTTTCATTATGGCTCCTTCTTAGATATTTTACCTGTGACGTGCTTAGAACAAGAAACAAGAACAACAAAAAACATCTCCTAGAGGATATCAATTTATCTTGTACACAACTATATATAGTGACCCTCGAAATGATACATCTTCTACAAACACACATTCATCATATACTCGATGTCATATGACTAACCATGTTGATTTTCTAGTGTTAAATTAGACAAGCACAATTTCCACAAGTGGTAATTACTTCCAATGATATTACTTTAGTAAACTCTAGAACATCACTAAGTAATTACACGCAAAAAATTTCAACTACTTAGAAACTTCGGCCTCTTCCTTAAATCACTTCCAACATGTGAGAGAGAAAAATATGTGTGTCTTTTTTTAGTAGTATTAAATTGATCCAAAAAGACACGTCTCTTTGAAAATTAAATTTAAAATTAAACTAAATTTTCTTTCTTTTAAATAGTTGGAGAATACCTCCCATAACTACCCAAAGAATAATTTGGTTATAATCCATCCACATAGTATTTGACTTTGTTAAATTGTTCCTCCATAATTCATACGTTTCTTTTCATAAATATAGGTAGAAGTAAATATGCAGTACATTCCTCATATTTAGGTAATTAGACATTTTTACTGGAAATTACTGCCCATGAGGGAGTAAGGCCGATACCATGTTGAATTTTCATAAGAGATGATATTGTATATGAATGAATATCTTATTAAAATGACATGAGTGTTCTATATATAAAGAACATATGGTGACCATCCATGAAGAGATTCCTCCCTTGGGTAATAAATATATTTATACTTTATATTATATTATATATATAATTTATATTATAAATATATTATTACATTAATAATATTATAATTAATAATACTGATTAATAATTAATAATCTTATTATTAATTATCAATCTAATAAAATGTATTTTTGATGCTTCCCAAACATCAAAATAATCTGTTGGATCCCCAATGAGGTCTCTTGTTGCCTGTAGGGTGGACTGTGCCCACTTGGGCATCTGTGGTGGCTTAACATATGCATGTTCATCATATTCTAAATCATATTCAGAGCTAATATCTAAACCATGATCCGATTGATTGGATTCATCATCACTGATGTATGGTGCAGGAAATGGTACATCGGTATCTATGTGTGGCTTCAATGGTGCATGCAAGGGAGTTTATTCAAATTGAAAATTGTGCTCAATGATGAGCCTATTAGTAGAGGGATTAAGTAAAATGTAACATTTCACACCATCTGGATATCCCACGAATATGCATGCGGTACTCTTCAGATCTAATGCTTTCCTCTTTTTAGAGGGTACATGGGCCCATGCACATGATCCAAATATTTGGAGGTTGGTGACTTTCAGCTTGCTATCGCTCCATGCCTCAAAGTTTGTCTAGTCTTTGATAGATCTGTGAGGAAATATGTTCTGAATTTGGTTGGCACAGTTAAGTGCCTCAGCCCAAAGCTTGGGTGGTAGAGATATTGGATGCAACATCCAAGTGGCCATCTCCTTGAGGGATATGTTCTTCCTCTCAACTACTTTGTTCTATTGCAGAGTGTAAGGTATTATGTGTTGTAGCTACATACCTGCCTCTAAACAAATATGTTGGACATATTGGTTCACATATTCCCCGCATTATGTATGTGGAGGATTTTGATCTTTCTCCCAATATAAGTCTTTACATGTTCTTTGAAGTCTTTGAGATGATAAAATACCTCAGACTTCTGCCTGAGAAAATACACCCAAGTGTATCGTGAGAAATCATCAATAAATTTAAGCATGTAACTTGATTTTTTTTTATGTATGGATGAGGAAAGTGTCACATCAGATCACTATGGATGAGCTCCAAAAGAGAGGAGGATTTCCAGGCCTTCCCTTTCTCAAACTTCTCCTAGGGATGTTTTACAAGAATGCATCCTTGACAAAATCCTTTAGGAAAATGTATCTTGGGAAAGTCGATAACCATTTCCTCAACAATAGAAATCGTGGAGTTATCATGAATATAAAATATGGTTACAGAATCAGGTGTGAATTCCACCCTTTTTCATGTACCATAATCTGTTATCTGATAAATGGAGAGCATATTCACTGAGAGTTTTGATAAATGCAAGACATTATCAAAAATTCCATCTGGGAGTTCTACTCTCCCTTGGCCTATGACCTCAATTGGAGTATCATCTCCCATGAGGATGGGAGGACCTATGCATGAAGAAATAGAATATAAAACATTGTTTGTTGTTGTCATATGGTGGGATGTACCTAAATCTAAGATTCATGCATCAAGAGAACATTTAATGGAAATCATTGCATGAGATTTACCTCATTTGACTTTATCTTATGGCTTCTTTTTGGAAGATTTGGGAATGTTATCCATGAGATTGTTCTTCTAAAGAATCTGCACCATCTGATCAATTCGCTTCTTCATTCATGTAAACTCAACATGATAACCACGCTTGTAATAACCACATTTGGTCTTCCCTTTCTTTTATTTTCCACCTTTGGATCCTGATGAATCATCGAAGGGTTTGGAGTACCCTTCCTCCTTTGGATTTGCATGCACTTTTCCCTTTCCTTTTTTCTTGGAATTTGAATTGGAAGTGGTGTTTCTTTCATGCATAGAAAGTGCATGCGCATTCGGTCCCTTGATTATCCCCATTTTGATGAGATTATCTTGTTCATGCATGAGGGATTCAATAAAATGATCCAGTGTTAGCATTTTCTAGGTCACTCCTGAAGTGAATATGTTTGTATGAAATGATGAGACGAAAAAAATGTAATCCAGACTAAGTTTTGCTAAGATAGAAAGGATCAACTGGATGTGTTGAGTGGATTTGTCTATTCCAAATCCATTTAGATGAATGAGGAGGGACTTGAAATTTGTAAATAAGTCATGGATGTTGTCAAAATTCCTCAAATATAAGTAATTTATCTTGAACTCAAGCATGTGGCCTCTCATTTCGTCTTGTTTTCCAAAGATATCCTCCAAATTTTTCCAAATCTCATCTGGTGTGGTACAAGCTTCAATGTGAAGTAGAATCTCAAGGGACACAAACACTCAAAGGAGGCCATAAGCCTCATCCATGCAATTGAGCTACCTATTCTTCTCGATAACATAGGTTGGTTCAACCTATGTAGCTGTGGTAATATGGTACAATCCTATGCATCTGAGTTGATGGATAATTTTTAGGTTCCACTCAAAGTATTTATGAGGCGTCAAAAGTATTGTCAAGGAATAATCCATCTTTTCTGACCCATCTTCCTTATGGACTTGCAAATAAGACACCTATGCACCTTTCTCCTAGCAACTTGTGGGATCTGATACCGTGTATAATTTTGGTGAAACCTACACAAAGAATCTAGCTAACAACAATTCATACAAAGCTTACAAATTGAGAGAAGCAAAGAAGATATGAGAGAAAATAATCAAGAATTGTATTCACTGTATGAGTAAAATAGTAAGATAAAAATGAGATAATCTACATGGATAAGTGAAGTCACCATGGTAGTGATCTAGAGAGATATATACACTCACTAACAGAAACTGAATTAATCATCCACCTAGTCCTAGTTAACTGATCCATGCGATCATCGGTTAAGTGAGTCACAAGTGTGGAAGTGAGAGAAACACATGCAACTATTGGTGATAAAACCAAGGTTTTCATGCATGATTAACTTCCACTAGTATACTTTAGTGTAACTGACTCTAAACTGAAGAAGATTTCTCTATTTTGTAGGGGAATATTCTCTGGAGAGAATATTCTCATCTAAGGAAGCATTCTCAACATTGGACTATCAACCTTAGAAAAATAATTACCTAGGTGAGTGTGTAATATCTCCAACATTCTTTACTTGTACATGGAGTGTTTGGTATCCATTGAAATTGTACCACATATTGCATTGGATCCTAAACCCTATTGCTATCAATTTCTTTTTTTAATTTTTTTTTGCGGTATGTGGTGTGCATTATATAGTAATATCTCACCGATGTGTATATTTCTGTCAATAGCACTGTTGAGATTAAATATAAATACCATTTACTTTAATATCATAAGTGTATGCGTTTGGGGGTGTGCAATAAGAAGTAATGAGAATTGGTGTGTACACATATGTTAAATGCACTGGGGCATACTATTTTATTATACGCGCCAAAAACTTATTTTATAAAAAATATTTCATCATTTCTATATCTAATGATTCCTATTTTTTTTAATAGAAGATGGTCGATATAAGTCCAAGGAAAATAACTTATTGCAACAATCATGATGGTAGTTCATCCCAACAAGATAACAAGGCAATTTCTTTAAGTTTTATTAAAAATTTAATATATTTGAATTATTTGTACATTTAAATTAATGTTTGTATTGGTTAATGTGTGTCATGTAGAGAAAAAACTTGAAGAAACTCGATAAGATTGTTCGCAATATGAATGAAAAATAATGTAAAACAATTATAGAAATGTTTCAAAGAGAGGAATTAGGTGGATCAAAAGGTAACCAACATGAAGTTTTTCTTTGAATTTTTACTAAAAATGGTTTTCTTAAAATTAATTGCTAACAAGTTTTAAACACTCAATTTCACATTTTTTTCATGTTATCCATGAACTGATAGAGAGGGAACACAATTTCATCCTAAGAAGAAAAAAATTATGAAGGATGTAAATGATGATGACTTGGTCCTCAATTCATTTGGAGTGGTGATATAATTTAATGAGAGGGGAAAATTGTTTTACCAAAACTTTGAGGTATATAGTGGAAAGAACGTATAGACATAATTTCCACTTACAATACAAAAATCAATCCAATGACTTCAAGAGTTAGGTTATACATAAACAATGTGAAGAATTTCAGGAGCAATTGTCAATGAAACTAGTGAGACTTACATTAGAAAAGAATTACAAAAACAAAAAGTAACCATTTAAAAAGTATTATTACTAAACATATTTTTATATAATATGTTCCAAAATTACCAAATCAATTTTTGTTTTCTATATTTAATTTCATGATAATTTAAAAAGATTTTTTTTGTGATTTTTCATTTTTCAGAAACATTATGAAAACTTCAAGGGACGAATGAGGGGAAAACCAATACATGTCAATAGGGATGTCCAAAAAAGTGTACAAGGAGATGGTAAAAGAAATGAACATAATTTCATCACAGGAGGAGGAGCCCAACAAAAATGTGCCTCAGAGGTATGCTATCATTCATTTGTTCTTTTATGTACATCGAATTTAGTTATGGTATGAAATACTGTTTTTGAATTTTTTTGTTGTAGAAAAGAAACAAATGGAACCCATTCAACACATAAAACAAGACAACAAGGAAAAAAAGGGTTGATCACAAATTTTATGAGTACTTACATTTTCGACCTTACTTAATATTTCATATATTTGTTGTGTTATTTATATTTAAATAATTAATTTACACTTGTTAATGGATGTCTTCTAATAGGTGATAACATATAAAGAAGAGCCAATTGAAGAATTGATCAACATTGGGTTAAGTGAGGGTTGTGAGCATATGTTGAAATATTAAGGTTTAATTGAATAGTTTGTAAGTTCCTCTTTGTTTAAATTCACATTTTTTATAGTTAATGGAACAATAAGAAACCTTTATATTAATTATATTGACTACGCCTTGTCATGGTGTATTAAACATGCAGGAAACAAAGTATGGAGTGCAACCAAAATCAGTGATTTTGAGACATGGAATGTGAAATGGCTACGAAAGCATGTGTATTTTTTATGAATCATGCATTTCTATGGTACACCTTTTGATTTACAGAATCATGTATATTCTACTATATAAATCTATATTTACTTATTACACTTTATTTCTGTGTTTTTAGATGGAACATGAGAAGGTGTCTATATTTATTTGTTTTTAGATATATTTTGGAGGTGTGACACCCTTCAAAGTACAAGTAAATTTTGATATCCCCTTATTTGAAGTCCAAATAGATGCAACTGCTTTAGAAAAATGGTTGAATCTACTAGAAATTTATTAGTTCGTCCAATTTTGTTTTTCGAGAGAAGATATCACCTTTGAGCTCCTTAAATCCCTTCCCCATGTCAGAGCTTGGTGGGAAGGTTACTAGGATAGGTACACTATGGATGAATCTACTCCATTCGGGAGAGAATCCACTTGGGCGACCTTTGTAGATTCCTTAAAGGAGGATTTCTAACCTGTCAAAAACTATGATGACCAATACATGAGATGGATGACTTTGAGTTAGAAAAGAGACCAGATGGTACCATAGTACACTAACATATTTCATACCTTGAGCTCAAAGCTAGGTATCAAAGACTTTGAGTGGTATATGGTTTTGAAGTACCAAAGTGGTATGCATAGGTAAATTCAAACACAAATGGATTTATTAGAAATCTCATTGTTGGGAGATTCTTATCGATATGTAGTCAAAATTGAGAAGAAATTCAAGCAATGGAGTAAGAGGGAATTTGTGTTTGCAAATACACCACAACAAAATCATGGAAAATGAAACTCTAACTCACATAATGAAGGAAGAAAATGACTAACAAGGTTGATGGGAAGTCTATGAAAGACATTGGAAAGTGGTGTGAGTTCCACAAAGGTTTAAGGAAAACCACAAACCTTTGTCTAGAAGAAGTTGTTAATCTTATACTAAGTGGTGGTGTAAGGAAAACCAAAAACCAATATGGTGTTTTTGGATGACCATAAACCAAATCATGCTTGATCGTCACTGTTCGATTGATAGGAATTTGAAACTTGAAGCTTGACTATCAATCACTGATGTTATCCCCCCTGCCAGGTATAAGGTGAGAAGATGAAAATCATGTCAGTAAAAAACATGTCAATACTTGAGAATGAATTCTACAGTATGAATGCGATATCTTCTTGATTGTTGATGACCATAGCCAAGAATTCCTACACCCATAATGGTTATTTAATCTTGCATATTTCATGTGGTTGGAACATGTGTCTGAAGGATGATTATTCTTTCCACAATGATCACAAGGATGTAGATAAAAACATTGATCATACATGTGGCTAATTCGATGTCAATGTTGGCATTTCAGAATATGCTCTTGAACATGAGCATGTGAATATGAACCTTTTTGAAGTAATCCACCACTCTAGAACTGGATCGGGTTGGTATAATTAGGAATATGAAAGGTGACTTCATTTTTGTATTCGATACCAATTTTGTGCTTATTATTCTTGATTTCTTCCCAAGTTCGGATGGTTGGATTGGAAATAAAGGGTTGAAATTCATAAGTACTTTAATTTGAAGCTACATATGATCCAGGTGGATATTGGTGGCCACCCACCTATTCCAACTCCCTCCTCATGTCCATTTTTTATTCAACATGTCTTTTTGTACTACTTTATAATTGTGAGTTATACACTTATGGGGTTGTCTGAAGCCTCACACATTCTCTAGGTGGATACATGTGGCCTATCACTTAATCCAACTGGCTTATTTTGTATTTTTTCATGTCATCGCATCTTGTTGTACTTCCAAGGCTATTTTGGGGCCCTAAACGTTGTTTTTTTGACTTGCCACAATCAAACTATAGATTGAGTTAGAGTTTGACGATGAAATGTGTACTTCTCTAAAAGACCTTTCCAATGGGCTATCACACACCTAAAACAGAGTTCGTATAAAAACTTTATGACCCTAGGAAGTTGGCGTACCAAATTACACCAACTTATGCATAGGGCCCAAATGACTTTTGGTGTTTCACCTTCTAGGGTTAGGTTTTTGGATGTATAGGGTTTAGGAATTCATGAGTAAAATGAAAAGGGCCTTTGGAGCCTCATTGTAATCCATTATTCTCAGAGGGATGCATGTAGAAGCCACATCTCTTTTCAGAGATAGCTACCACCATTCAAGAAAGTTTCAGTTCTGCAGTTTTACAGTTTCATCCTATTTCATTATTTAATAGAATATATTGTTTATTGGATATTTGTGTTATTATTCCTATCTCTGTGTTTATTGTATTCAGTTTGTTCTGCTCCTAAATCTATATCAATGGTATCATAGCAATCTTCTCTTCATTTATTTTTCTTTGTGCATGTCCCCGACAAGGTCTGGGTACAAGAAGTTGGGACTTGAACCAATCGATTTATTACCATATCATCCACGCTGAGCCTGACAATAACCCATGAGAAACAAAAATAAATATGATGGAGTAGGAGATCCTATTAAAATGTTGCTCGAGGAAGCCCTCGTGCGACGAAGGAACAAAATGATGGACAACTTTGCACAGATCCTTCGACAGTTGCCCATGGGAGAAGCATATTCATCAAGTGACCATTCAACCCCCTTCAAGGTATAGGTAAATTTTGATATTCAATTATTTGAAGGATTTATAGATGCAAATGTTGTAGATAAATGGTTGAATCTTCTTGAAGGATATTTTTTGGTCCACAATTTTTCTGATAGGGAAAATATCACTTTTTCACTCCTCAAGGTCATTCCCCATGTTAAAGATTGGTGGGATACTTATTCTGAGAAAAGGGTCGTGGAGGAATATGCAATTTTTGTGGTGGCCCCTACATGGGATTCCTTCTGGGATGCAATTAAAGAACAATACTACCATGTTGGAAACTACGAGGACCAGTACATCAGATGGACCACCCTACGTCAAGAAAGGGACCAGACAGTACCAGACTTCGCTAGTATTTTCCATAGCCTACACACCAAATTGGGTATCAAATATTGTGAGCATCATATGGTGCTCAAATACTGCAGATTTTTGCATAGATACGTTCAAACATAAATGGAGTTCATGGGCATCGCCTCATTGGGCACGAATTATAGATACGATTTCAAGATCGAGAAGAAATTTAAGCAGAAACGACGAGAGTTTAGATCTACAAACTCCTCACAGCCGAAGCAGGGAAAATGCAACCTCAACCCACACAGCAAGGGACCAAGTCATGATGGTCGCCCTTAGGATAATCCATCCAAGTCGAAACACAAGAAGGGTAATGAGAAGACGAACAAGGACACGAGAATATGGTGTCTTTACCATAAAATTCCTTGGCACAACATTGACGAATGTCACTCCAAGAAGTCCCTCATGGCCAAGCTGAAGGCTTTTGAGTCAAAGGACGATTTTGATTCTGAGTCAAATCCTGAAGGAGGGAAGCGAATTATCGATGTTCAACCTAATGCCATAGTCTCTACCACCAAATTCCATCCAAGAGAACTAGAACAACTATAGGAAGGGGAACGCCTCTTTCACTTGTAGATGTGGGTCAAGGGGGCTCCGATTCATTTTATTGTCGAAAATGATAGTCAGAAGAACCCGATTTCAGTAGAGGTCGTCAAGCTGTTGAAACTGCCAAAAACACCAAACCCACAACCTTGCACCATCGATTGGCTTCATCAAGGAAGAGATATCCATGTCAGCCAATAGTGTCATCTTCACTACGACATCAAGACTTTCAAAGATGAGGTATCGTGTGATATTTATCCCCTTGAATTTTGTGATGTTCTTTTAGGACAACCATATTTGTGGAAGCATCATGTTGTGTATGAGTCTAGACTATGAAGTGTTATTATTACTTTGAGTAGACAATTGTACAGGATCCCAGATGTGGCACCGCCTTATGCTATTTCTTTAATCTCTGTTAAGAAATGCAATAAGGTCATTTCACAAACAAGGAATTTCTACTTCTTTGTGATCCGTGCTCATAGTAATCAAAAGGTCATTGCTACATCTGTGGCCTCTACACAATGCCTCTCTTTGGAACAGAAGCAAGTGGATGGGGTCAGTGAAGAATATAAAGACATCTTTGCCTCACCTACAGGGATACCAACACACTGCCAAGTCAATCATCCAATTGATCTGACTCCCGACGCACCTCTACCTAATGGACCCATCCGGTATGACTCCATGATGACATCCCCATCTGGTACGACTCCTACGATGTACAATCGGTAAAAGCACCCTTAACTTTTTTTTGTGTGAGTGTGTGTAGGAAGGTAATAATGACATTATACTCAACATCACAACACGATGATGAACACAATGCATGCAACTCATGCAATAACAACATAATGACCTAACATAAAATCACATCAAGCACCTGGAAGCAATGTATGACATTCAACCAACGAAGAATAAGAATGACTACCCGCCCGTCCTAACCTGCAATGGTTAGGACCTCTAGGACACATAAGCAATGCTCAAGCCTAGTTTCCCATCGATTTTGACCCTTTAAGGTCTCAAGGCTAGCGACTATTCTGAGGAATAAGGAGGTGTCTACATCTTGCCCGACACAAGCATACCAAGCCTACTAAGCTAAGGACAATCATCCTAACAACCCAAATCACCCAAAATTAAATTACACAAGTAACTAGAACCCTTACAGTGAGCAAAACCAATAACATTGAATGTTTACAAAACCAAGTACAAACATTAATTAATAATAAATAACAACACCCTCAATGGGAAGCGCAAGATAAAAACGACTTCGTCAACAACCCAACCATTAATCAAGACTAAATGGTCAATATCTATGATTTAAATTGGCGTTAATTATAGATCAATTAACCAGTCTAAATTCCATTAGTCAACAAGTTACCAACCAAACTTAACATGAATTGCAACTCAAAGTTAGCGAGTCTGAGTTACCAATTAGGCAATATCTATAAATCCAAATAACATCAATTACATATCTAAATTAGCAAGTCTAAATTTGCAATCTAGTCTTTACTCACCATACTAATTTTAATATTATTACAACCTAAATGGAAAATTCTATAGTAATCTGAATCCCCATCCAACTAGCCATAAACTTGAATAACAACATTAACATTCTAAAGTGGAATGCTACCTTTAGCACGTATGAATAGTTAAACCTTAACATTAGTCTAGCTATAATGACCGAACTAACCACACTGGTTGTTTCTTATCATTGAGGGGGGAAACTGCCAGCTAATAACATTGTCGTGGCAAATCAACAAGGTAATTACATATCTGCTACATAACTATTTATTACAGAAGTTAACAAGGCAATTAACAAAATGATTAACATCACAATTAATTTAGCAATAACAAGGTAGTTTGCATGACTATTTTCATAACAAGTAATATAGCACTAACAAGGCGATTATCATGCTAGTTAACATAACAGTTAAAAGAATAGTAGCAAGACAATTTATATGACGGTTAACATAATGATTGATAGCGCAATAACAAGGCAATTTACATAACTATTATCCATTTAACTCGCTGCGGAATTTAATCAGTAAGACGGAATCAGCTG
Source organism: Picea mariana (assembly GCA_032191745.1). NCBI lineage: Eukaryota > Viridiplantae > Streptophyta > Pinopsida > Pinales > Pinaceae > Picea > Picea mariana. Next base: position 145,812 of record JASDQU010736072.1, read on the forward strand.
ACCATTGACTCAGGGTAGTAATTAACATGGCAATTATTGGACCAAAGACATCGCTGTAGCAATTATCCTGGCAATTAATAAAGCAATAATATAGCATTTAATATTTCAATTAACGTGATAATCAACATGGCCAGTAACATTGCTGTGGTAATTAAAGCTTGGCAGTGAGAACACTGGGTATGTGTTCAATGTGAAGGAGGATAAAAGGGACAAAAAAAAACTGTAGAAGGGCCAACTCGTGGTCAGTCAACAACAACTCAATCAAAGATTAAGGCAAGTCGTAGTCATTTAACAACAAACTCAGTGGTATACATAGTAAAAACTCAGAGATAAAAATGAGTTGTAATCAATGATAAATTGCTTGGATTCAGTGATGAATACACTGTGAATTCAGTTGTAAATCGTGGTGTAAACTTAGTGATAGAAACACTATGAAACAAGCTGAAAACGTTGGTCTACACAGTCCATTTTTAAATCCAAACTGTGGTCATTCACAACAAACAATCATCAGTTTTGAAGGCGACTTTGTGGGCATTTAAACAACAATCTATGTCCATCTTTAAAGGCAAAAACATGGGTATTTTAACAGCAACACAGTCAACTTCTGATTATCAAAAATGTGGTCATTTCGGAAAGTAAAGTTGTGATTTAAATGGGTGAAATCGTGGGTGATTTCTACAGCAACACAGTCAACATTTTTAGATGGAAAAATCGTGGTGCAAAACGCAACCGAAGGAAATTACCTATCTTCTGTCATTAAATGTTAAACAAAACGTTGTACCATCACACCAGAAGGGGATTTCGTTTTTCCTGTCATTAAATAACAAGAAATTCGTTGTGCCATCACACCAGAGAGGAATTACGTTTTTCCTGTCATTAAATAACCAACAATTTGTTGTACCATCACACCAGAAGGGGATTTCCTTTTCCATTGTCAGGATACAAATATAATGCAGACATGAATAACACCAAAAACGTTTTTCCATTTCCCAGATACCAGATATAAAAATGCAGATAGGGAATCAATCATTTTTTTTCGTTGCCAGAATACCAATACAACGCAGACATGAATAAGCAAATAAAAACGTTTTTCCATTCCAGGAGACCAATACAGAAATGCAGACATGAAATAAATTCGTTTTTCCATTTCCTGGATACTAGATATAAAAATGAAGACAGGTAATCAAATCATTTTTCCGTTGCCATAATACCAATACAACGCAGACATGAATAAGCAAATAAAAATATTTTTCCATTCCACGAGACCAATACAGAAATGCAGACATGAAATAAATTTGTTTTTCCATTGCCAGAATACGAAATAAAAAAAAATGCAGACGTGAAACCATTGCGTTTTTTTTCATTGCCAGAATACCCAAAAATTTGCAAACAGGGAATCAATTCGTGCTTCCAATGCTATAACCCCAATACAGTGTAGACAACAGTAAGAGAACGCAAGGATCCAAAGGGAAAGGTCATGGAATGATTGCAGGGGTTCTATTAGTCAAGGCATAGAGAAAACCAACTAGGCCGCCGGATAATCCACACGCAAAGGTCGTTGCCAAATGGAGGAATCAACAATCAACCAAGGAAAAACATCAAGGGTAGCCGGCTAACAAGTTCGTCCTTCATTCATCATCCTCGTACAGAAAAATAGGGCGTTGAGATTCATAAGTCTTTTAACGCTAAGGCGACGACAATAGATCAGGCTCCTGGTCAACTGCTCAGGCGAGGAATGGTGAGCTAGGGACGAAGGCTAAACAACCACGAAGGTCACAATCAACACATCAAGGTGGTCAAGACGTGCAGGGAAATGAAGCCATGAGAGTCAATCTATCATCGAGCTAGGCTAAGAAAATTTCAGAAAACCATCTAGACAATTAGTTCACTTACCCAAGTAAAAATGCAAATTCAAGCATAAGTTCTAAAACAAATTACCATACAAAACAAAGAAAGTGTATCGTTGCCTATTCTCCTGCTCTGAATGACGTCCCGTGCACTCCGTGCAACTCCCGCTCACCGACCATCGAGACTTCACCGGTACCTCCCAGCCAATGCTAGGGGTACTCTTCTTCCCCCTTACCCCCCCGAGCCGCAAAGGGGCCACACACACTATCTAGAGATTTCGACTAGCTCCCAGCTCACCTCGCAAGGCCGAGCTACCACTCCTCTCTGAGCTGGGTATCCCAACTCCCACAAGTAAATCAGTGAAATATATATTTCTGCAGCGTAATGTTATGCAAACAGAATATGGTCCTTCATCCTCCTCCCTCCTTCATTATATAGAGTTTTGAACTTCCTTTCTTTCCTAAAATCTTATTCAATTAAAAATTTTAAAAATAAATTCCTAAAAATTCTTCTTCGTACAAGTGTCCCCCATCCCCTACATTCCTCCATTATTTAATTTATTTAATTAATTAATTATCTTATTTCCCTCACCCACCTAGAGTTACTCCTAGAATCACTCCTAGGTGTCCCCAAATTCCCTTACAAGTTTTAAAGGCTTTCCCTATTATTAAATTGCTAATTCATTTTAAATTAGAAAGCTCTTATATGGTAGATTCTTTACTAAGTTGACTTTCCGCTTTTTCCCTTAAGTTCCCATTTTTTCCTTTTTATGTTTACCTCTTTTCCTAGTTTCCTAATATTTCAGATTTTCTCTCTTTCCCCTTTTTACTTAGAACTCAAAAAGGCAGGTGTGGAAATTAACCTTTTTTCCCTTTTCTTATTTAATTAGTATATTTTAATTTATCAAGGTAATAAAACAATTAATTCCCTTTTTAAATTTTAATCCAACAATTTTTTTTTTGAAACAATTTATTTCTTACTCCCTTCATGTTACAAGATTTAACGAAGATCATAATTATTATTCATGTTGTTTTTATTTTTTTTATTATTATTATTATTTTGAGAGATAAAATTTTACCACTAGCATAGTTTAGACCTAGACCTTAATTTTCGTGATGGGTGACATTTTATTAGGAAAAAAGTTTTTTTTTTATATCTTATCACATTGTTCATCCTAAGGTCGTCTAGGTTCATTCCTTTATCAATAACAACGCGACGTGCCCTTCAGGACACACTAGGTGCTCCAAGGGTGTCACTCGCCTCATATGTTCCTTTGTGCGATGTGCCCTTCACGACGCACTACGTGCTCCAAGGGTGCCACTCGCCTCTTTCCATTTTTCTTGTGCGACGTGCCCTTCATGATGCACCACGTACTCCAAGGGTGCCACTCACCTCTTGACTGACTTGGTAGACATTAATAACCCTTGGAGTCAATACTCCGCCACGTGAACTTGTGGGAGACTAAGGGCCTCTAAGGAATAAGGCCCCCGCCTTATTGCGCACCCCTTAGAATCATCATGAGTGACTGTCGCAGTCTTCCCTCATGGCATCGTGGGTCCTCTCAAACTGGGTAAACGTTAACCTACAGTTTGAGCCACAGCGAGAGTGCTAGTAGGCTGTGGCAGGGCTACTGTCCACACCTCTCCCTCAACATCTCTGGTAGTCCTACGTGACCCCTTTATTCCACATGTGAGTTTGGTCGGCAAGCTATCGTCAGCCTACATCATCAACGAATCATGTTAGAATATATCCATATCATATCATCTAATCAAAAGCACTAAAATCACAGTGAAACAATCAAACCCTAATGGTACACTCCCTGATTCGATCCAGAGTCCAAGGGGTTCCATCGATGCCTCTGCATCCTCGAGGTCCAAAATCCTACACACTCAGTAAAACAGAGTCAATAGCACCTGTCTATGTCGAGGAAGTAAAACAACATGTCATCATCCCATAATGCCTCATAATCAAAATCAAAAGTTTCAATTACATAATAATCCGGATCACTTGCGAGCAAGTGTCCTCAAAGAATAAGTTCGCTCAGTGCACTACAGCGGGATTTTACAGCAATGCAGTAAGGTCATTTCACAAACAAGGAATTTCTTCTTCTTTATGATCTGTGCTCACAGTAATCAAAAGGTCATTGATACATCTGTGGCCTCTACACAACACCTCTCTTTGCAATAGAAGCAAGTGGACGAGATCATTGAAGAATACAAAGACATCTTTGCCTCACCTACAAAGATACCAACACACTGCCAAGTCAAGCATCCAATTGATCTGACCCCTGACGCACCTCCACCTAATGGACCAGTCTATTGACGCTCGCTGATGGAGAATGATGAAATCAAGTGTCGAATCCAAGATATTCTTCAAAAGGGGAACATCAGACCCAAATCCTCCCCTTGCGAAAGCCCGATTGTACTGGTGTAGAAGAAGGATGGGACTTAGCGACTCTGCATTGATTACAAAGCCTTAAAAGAAGAAATCATATTCAGGAATCGCTACCCCATTCCTAGGATTGACGACCTTCTTGACCAACTCAAGGGGGAAAATTTCTTCAGCAAGATTGACCTAAAGTATGGCTACCTCCAGGTTTCCATTGAACCAACTGATGTTTGGAAGACAACCTTCAAGTCTAAAGAAGGTCTCTATGAATGGCTAGTCATTCCCTTTGTCTCAACAAATGCACCAGCCACTTTCATCAGGTTGATGGACAATGTATTGAGAACCTTCACCAAATCCTTTGTGGTAGTATATTTTGATGACAACCTCATATTCAACAGAATGTGGGAGGAGCACATGCGACATATTCAATAGGTTTTGGACACTCTACAACAACACAAGCTTTATGCCAACTTGAAAAAATGCTCTTTTGGCATGAACAAGGTCTAATACCTGGGCTACATTGTTAGTGATCATGGGGTACATGTTGATCCAGCTAAGATCCAAGTAATTTGTGACTGGCCAACCCCGACCACACTGACCGAGCTTTGGAGCTTCTTGGTACTAGCCAATTTCTATTGATGGTTCATGTTGGGATTCTCCCATATTGCATGGGACCTCAGCCAAGTGACCAAAGAAGGTGGTAGGGCCAAGTTAGTGTGGGGGAAGTAGCAAAATGAGCATTCGATGATATGTAACAATGTTTGTGCTCAACTCCAGTACCCTCCTTTCCCGATCTGCAACGCCCATTCAAGATTGAGACTGATGCATCTGACTATGTTGTGGGCATAGTTCTCTCTCAGTACGGGCATCCGATGGCATAGCATAGTGAGACGCAAGGGAAATTGTAGAATGACAACCATCAGAAGTGGTCCACCTACCTGCAACAATTCCATCTCAACATCAAGTATAAGATAGGTATCTCCAATCGTGTCGATGACTGCCTCAGTCGGCCTCCTGTGGCTACACTCACCATTGTGCTCCATTCTTGTGGACATGAAACATTAGAATGGCCCCAACTTTACCAACAAGATCCGAACTTCGCTACCACATATCATCTCTTGGGTACAGGCGCCACTGTCGCTAATTTTCACATTCAAGATGGACTCTTATGCCACCTAGGCCATATCTATGTTCCTACAAGTGAGCGTGCAAAGATGATTTGGGAATCCCACTACAGTGAGGTGGCATGACATTTTTGCGTAGAGAAAATTGTGACCATTCTTTAGAAACATTTTTATTGGTCAAAACTTCAATAGGACGCCAACAAATATATCATATCTTGCACTGCCTGCGCCATTGTCAAGACAACAATCAAGAAGAAATACTTATACACCCCTCTTCCTATTCCCGAGAAGCCATGTGAATCCATCTCCATCAATTACATGTCTGGTTTGTCATACACCAAGCACAGAAATGACTGCGTGTTTTTGGTCGTTGATCGGTTTTCGAAGATGGCCATCCTCACAGCTTGTAAGAAGAATGTCACAGTGACATATACTTCCAAGCTCCTCTTCGAATGAGTTTGGGTCCACTTTGGGATACCATAGACCATAATCTATGACCAAGTCAACAAGTTCCTCAACACCTTTTGGTCAAGTCTCTGGTCTCTGTTGGACACCAAGCTCACAAAATCCACTGCTTTCCACCGCCAAACCGATGGCCAAACCGAGGTCATCAATTGGATGATTGTGCACATCCTGTGCAGGTACAATTATAAGCATCCTCATACATGGGACAAGAGTCTCCCATATGTCCAACATAGTTACAACATGGCTCTCCATAGTTCCATCGGCCATAGCCCATTTCAGGTGGGTCTGGGATTCCAACCCTTGGGACCCATTGATGTTTCACTTCGTATTGCCACCGAAAAAACAAAACCTTCCCCTGATCAGTTTGTGATTGACAAAGCCACCAGATTCATTGAGCGGATTCAACACATATGCCAACAAGTCGAGGAGATTTTGCGGAAATCCAATACTAAGTACAAGCATCACCATGATCAACACAGGGTACCACACCAGTTTGAGGTTGGCAACAAATTCTGGTTACATCTGGAGAAGGAGCGTCTCACTGAGCCCCATTGAAAGCTTTTCTCACTTCGTTATGGGCCTTACACTATCACCAAGGTTGTGGGTAGCAATTTTTTTGAGATCAACACTCCACCCTTCCTTGGTCTTCATCCAATATTCAATGTGGACCTTCTTCGACCATATTTTCCACCGTTATTGGACACCCTTGAGATCGTCGAACAACTGACACTAATAGAGCTCAACCTTGACTGCATGGAACAAGAATCCACCGATCAGATAGTGGACATAACGGTCAAGGGAACTCGCCAGCAGTGGATCCAACTTTATCGGGTTGCACCGTGTTCATCTTATCCATGGACATATTCTTTTAAAACATACTTTATTGGACTTACTCTTGGATCAAATCTAACAATAAATGACCAACATGCTCTACCTAGAACCTATGAATATAAAACCCACTCACAATGACTTGGAAGGACATAGGGATTTATACCCAACTCATATTGAGTAGTCTTTTTCATAGTAAATCCATTATCATGATGAATAATAGTTGTTTCATCACCTTGTAGCAACAATCTATACCACATAACCTTAAAGAGAACCATATTGAAGGATTTGAAGTCTATAGCCAATATGTATTCCAGATAGCCATAGTATCCCAAATCAATGTAAATGGATGGATGTCACCCCTTTGGGGAATATTAGTAACTTGGAAAATTATAGTTATCTTATTGTCAAAGGTTTTTTTGTTATCATCCAAATGTTTGGTGTGATATTTTACACCATTACACCACATAACTTTGTGATGCTTCACCTACATACTTGGAATTTATAAATGTATTGTCATGATTTGATAAATATATGTACGAGATAGTCTGATGGATAAGAAAACAACATGAAAATGGGAATTGGAAACTAAAAATCAATGGGAAATGTTTACATTTCCTTCTTTTGCAACATATGCTATATCAATTTCCTTCTATGTTATATTTTTTTCATTATCCACATAATCTCTTATGATGAACTCCAACACTTCACTCCATCATAAACTATGATAGACTACTTTACATTATTCTATGCATACTTTCATGTAGTAAAGATTATTTTAAATTTATTAATGCATTGCACCCTACTCTTCACTAATTGGATGAAGGAATAAAAATAGATTAAGGTACTAATCGAGCTTAAAAATGTGTGTACAAAGACAATAATTACAATAAAAGATAGTAATTTTAATTTTGTCCATCTACCTTTCCCAAAAAACACATCCCCTTCAAATTTTCTGGTGGAACTTACATCCCAAAGGAGAGGCACAATAATATCATCCACTAATCGAGGTAAATACATTTTGGATTGATATACCATATAACCTTCGACCATTGAACCCTTTGTACACTATCCCTATCTGAGAAAAGCCTTCATTTCCGTCGCCTCTCCTCCAACCACATCTACCCTATATGTTTGGGTCCACATATTTTAATCTCCTTAACTATGTGTATGAGGTAATGTTCTTGTGCACTGTAAAATCTTGGAGATAGATATTTTTTCATTTCACTCATTAGATGGGGAATTTAACTCTTCCAATACTTAATATCTTATTTATGAATTTCTTAAGATGAAAACCACCTAAAAGTGTAAAGAAATCACATGTGTGAAAGTAAAATTTTACAATACAAGTAAATCAAATGTCAATTAGTTCTTGAAGTAACATTTCAATTATAACATTTTACTTACCTCATGTGCTTTCTAAGATCACATATAAATTGTTTTATGTTATTGTCAAAGCTATTTGGGATAGCTAGAGGTAGAACATACTATAACAAGGAAGGAAGCATCATCATTTAATTTTGATTAGAAACAAAAATTTATTACTAAAAAATGATGTATAGATCGTAAGATGATAAATATAGAAAATTTTAAAACTTAGCAAAAGTATGCTAATCATGATTTTTTATCCCACCAAAATCATCTTTCTTCATTAATATATTGTTAATGTTTGAAACAAAACTAGTGGGAAATGTAATCTTCCGTATAACCTCTTATACAACATCCTTCTCTCGCTTTGCTTTGTTAATAACTATCGAAGATTATATTGATTGTCCATCAATATAATAAGGAGTCAAGTGTTGCCTTGTCGTGGCTTCCTCAATGTCACTAATAACTTTAGTAATTTTATCTCTATTATTCCTCCCATTTAAAAATTTTCATAAGCATTCTCTCACATGGTTTACAATATGCATTATGTCAAACAAATGAATTGGATAGATTATCATTTCATACTAAGTGGAAACATAACTTGATGATCTATGGGAAACATAAATGTAAATAGATATTTGATTACACGAATATAAAAAATTTAAAAACTAGGACAAGTAACAAATATGGATGTAACATAAACCATTTTCTTACCACCATTCTTTTCAAATCTCTTTCTCCATTTGTAGTTCGATACCTATGATTTTTAGAGAGAAAATGTCTTTACTCATCATACACCTCCTTTCCTAAACCTATTGAAAGTTTAGATATGTTTTTGGGATCATACATACTAGCCATTCATATTTTCCCTTTCTTTGAAGATTTACAAGATATAGAATGATTGAAATTGTTTTCATGTTATTGGTTTGAGATGTCATACATAGTGATGTTGGCCCATAAGATTAAAATTTCATAAATAAGATGCTCAAGAAATACATCTAGATCTCTAAGATGGAAATTATCTAGTTATTTGAAAATGCAATTAATTAATTATTAGACATACAAGATATGTAAAAAAATTAAAAGAAAAATCAGTATGGTGTGAACATTCATAGAAATAAATATTTAGAATAGTTAATGCAAACATTACATGATCCCTCTTTTTTAACATCGGAGGAAGGTTATTTTTTAAAACAAAAAGTGACCAAAGCAAGTAAATGGATATGGGCTCTCTAAATGGATTGACATGACTAGCTTTCATTGAAAATCTAACAGTAAGAGGTTATTATTTAAAAGTGGTCAACCTTTCCTTCATGCTCCTAATTGTAGGATCATCTATAACTATTTTCATAAAACCATCTTCACTTCTCTTTCATGCATGATAATCCATAAATTGTTCTATGTTTTTGCACCTAATAAATTGTTCTATGAAAAACCTTGTGAGAAACCTCATTAGTTACCCAACAAGTTTGATAGAGAGAGATAAAGATCAAATCATATTTATATTGTGTCATGCATGTGTTTGAAATATAGTTCATAACCTTCAAGAAATAATTTTTTTGTGCTTTATCAATAAGAGGTATATCAACAATATAGTTTTATAGGGGTTTTTGTGCTTTATCAATAAGACCTATATTAACAATAACCAATTAAAAACTATGATCTTAAGAATGCTTTGAACATTAAAGATTCATATGTATCCTTCACATTCACTTGTCCATCCATTAAGTGAATTAAAGACAACTTTTCATTACAACAAATTTATTATGAATTTTATTCATGTCATTATAGGAATTGAACCACTGTGGGGAAAATAACAATCATCCCTCTCAAACATCTAAGCTAAACCCAATTAACACTATAAGACAACATTTATTGGGATTTTATTGGCTAGTTGCACTGCCCTTAGTGAATATGTTTACAATGAAAACCCAAAAATGCAAATCTCCATGAAATTACAATTAATTGAAAACCAAGCCAGGTGAGTTTATCACATCATTTTAAGATCTTGATCTTGATTTAAGATCTTGATCTTAAGATTTGAAGATCTTGATTTAAAGAAGTTGGTGTATGCATACCTCAAAAGAGATTGGATTTCAAATGGTTTTCGTCAAACTTAGCCTTTAGCCATGAGGCTGACAAGGTAATCCTGAACATTATTCTCAATTATCTTAAATAAAACAAATCCGACAACCAAACTAAACACTATTCTCAATCAACTTAAACAAAACAAATGTGACAACCAAACTAAACGCTGAACTGAAAATTTCTCAGACTTTATAATAACAAATACGAAGTTTAAAAAAAGACCGAGTTAGCAATAATGCCCATCTCCCATAAAGACGCAGTCAATTACTGGTGTTTGAAGTGGACTCGATCTCCTCTTCTTTTTCTTCTTCCATTTTGTTATTGCTGCTGTTTTCACTTCTGCTGTTACTACATATAATCTCACTCTTTTCACATTCTTCTCCTCGCTCCCGCATCCTCCTCTTTCCTTCTAATCTCTTCGTTCTCCGCCAGTTATTGGTGCTACTCTTCTTGTTGTCTGTGCTGTTGCGGTGGAGGAGATGTTGGCCTTCTTAGTAATCTTTCATTTTCTTGGCAATGTAAATTTGTCCAACAATGACGTTATCGCAAAATAATTCTTAAATATGTCCAGCATTGCTGGGACATTCTCAATATCTACCTGCTCCAAATTCATAATCACATTCTCATTCTCATGAATTCACTTTACCAACCAAGTATCCAGTCTATGGAATGGAAATAAGAATGAATACATATATGTATGTGACAATTAACTCACTCACTTGTTTCCATTGTTTTCCATTTCTTTGCACAGTAATATGGCTGCCGATTTCTTTGCCTGGAACATCTTTAATAATGTGCCATTTCACAGGAAATTTACCCCTGCAATTCGAGAATTCTGTCTTCGCTTCGAAATCTACAGGCCCAACCATTTCAGCGACGCCACAGAAATTTCTGCTTCCTCTGATCTGCGTTCCCACCAACAGCACTTATATATATATATGGCTATACAATATAACAATGAAATTGAAAGAATCAACGTGAAGGTAAAGGTTGTAAGAATTAGAAAACTAACCGAGAAAAGTAAGAAGACAGGGCAATTGGGTGAAGCAGTACTAGTGCCGCTGCCACTGCCAACCCCTTGGATGGTTTGCTCCCTCTAGATTTTCTTGTAAGTCTCGTTTAAAGCGTCATTCCCTCTCAGAGTGCTTGTCCACACTCCATGTCTAATACTGTTTAGCACGTCCTCCGTGTTGCGAGACTTAATTAAAAAGAACTTTGCATTTTCATATCGGGTCATAAATCCTGGAAGGTTGTACTGATCATGGCCACCTTCACCTCCACTCCCACTTAGGGTTTCTTGGTCGCGTATTGTCATATATCGTGGCCCGATGAAGATTTCATCTGATGTGTCCGTGGCTGTGGATGTGGCTGGCCTTTTTCTTTGCATACATCCGGCACCCACACGCCCATTTTGTCTACTATCAAATCTCTCTGCTGCTTGTTGTTGCTGTGTTTGTAGTTGATTAGGTTGATTTTGTGGTCGTGATCGTTCTATTGATTGCAATTGATAAAACTTTCTGTTGTTATTGTTATTCGTATTTACTGCTGCATATCCATTCATATTCATATCCATATTTATAACTGCAGCTGGTAGCGGCGGTGCAGGATAGTTATATTGCATGGGTGCAGCTTGTAGCGGCGGTGCAGCATAGGCGTTTTGCATTGGTGCAGCTTGTCGCGGCGGCGCAGCATAGGGGTTTTGCATTGGTGCAGCTTGTCGCGGCGGTGCACCATGGGGAAATTGCATGGGCGGAGATTGTTGCGAAGGTGCAGCATAGGCATATATCGGTGCAGCTTGTCGCGGCGGCGCAGCATAGGGGTTTTGCATTGGTGCAGCTTGTCGCGGCGGTGCACCATGGGGACATTGCATGGGCGCAGATTGTTGCGGCGGTGCAGCTTGTCGCGGCGGTGCAGCATAGGCGTTTTGCGTTGGTGCAGATTGTCGCGGCCGTGCAGCATAGGCATATTGCGTCGGCGCAGATTGTCGCCGCGGTGCAGCCTCGGCATATTGCATGGGATTATTGGAAAAAACGGGTGCAAAATTAGGGTGTCCAGATACATTTCCATAACTCTCATATTGATATCTGCCATATCCATTTGGGAGTCCTTGCCCTTGCGCCTGCTGTGTGATCATCATCATTATATTAGGGTTTGTACTGGTCCCAATATCAGCATTGGTATCGTTACTTCTTGCAACTGAAGAATCTTGAGGATTTGCCATTGGAATATCTATTTGTGAGATAGATTCAAGTCTACTGCTCTTGACCTCGCATAGAGCCGTCCGATTCCCAAAATATAGAATTGCAAAAAGAAAACGACTAAGAAACGGTCGGGAAAGAAATTTGTTTGTAATCCAGAACGAACTAACTAAATAAATTTGTTATACTAACTAATCCAACACGCCAAAGTATCTTTCTGCGATACCGATTTAAATTTATCATATTTATTTAGGTGATATATTTGTAGGTCGGCCTTTCAAAGGCACAAAGCAGATGAAAACCGATAAAATTAATGTTGTTTTATTTATTTATTTTTACTTAATCCACCATAATACTGGAATTGTGATGTACATAATATACATATGTAGATCCTATTTCATTACTTAAAAATCCATATGTTTTGGATTGCTGAAGAATGTTAATATAAATAACACTAAATATTTAATGCACAATTAAATTAATAGATTATTAATTTAAAAATGGCATTTAACATATTGATAATTTTGAGCTAAGTTATGGCAGGTAATAACTTTACAATGTTATATCATATTAAGGCTTCTATGTATAAAATAACTCACGTGTTAATAAATCTAAATTGCAATTGACATTATAACCTATTACCAACTTATAACCAAATGAAAGGCACGGTACTCTCATCAATGTGTTGTCCTCAACTTCCACGTAACAATTGTGAAAAAATCTGGAATGTCGATCACACTGCTAAACATACCTTTTACTTGTGACACTATGTGTTATTTGCTCGATATTTTGAGGTTTTTAATTATCTAAAGATTTTAAAGTCAATTTGTTCTCGTGGGGTTTGGGGTTAAGTCCTCAAAGGAAAAATTGACTTGTAAATGTATATTGTAATTTCTGGACCTGGGTTTTCTACCTAGAAGGCAACCCTTTTTTATGAGGGAAATGTATTGTGGCTATGTATCATTGTGAATATTGTATTCTGAAAGAGGAGACTGTGAGAGAAAGAAGATGAAGTTACAACGGGTTTGTTGTAGATTGTATCCCTTCATTTGTTGGATAATAATATAGGCATGACCTCACAAGATGAAGTTACAACGGGTTTGTTGTAGATTGTATCCCTTCATTTGTTGGATAATAATATAGGCATGACCTCACAATTTCCCTGGTGGACGTAGAGGTGAACCATGTATATGTGTGTCTCTATTGTATTGTGTATCTTTTGTGTTTTATTTCCGCATTTATTTTATTTTATTGCTTCGCGATCCTGTTTTTCCAACAATTGGTATGAGAGTTAAAGGTAACTCGCAGGAAAATAAGGCTCCTTGTTCTAGTGAGAGCAATGGCGGTAGATGGAAAATTTAGGGTCGAGAAATTTAACAACCAAAACTCTCAGTTATGGAAGATGCAGATGGAAGATTATCTATATCAGAATAATCTATTCCTACCATTGGGTGGAATAACGAAGAATTTGACGAACATGAAGGAAGAAGAATGGGAGATTCTTGACAGAAAGGCTCTAGAAATGATACGGTTGAGCCTAGCAGCGTCGGTGGCTTTCAATATTTCGAAAGGAAAGACAACGAAGGAGCTGATGGATGCATTGGCTAAATTGTATGAAAAATTCTCGAAATCCAATAAGATATTTGTAATGAAGAGATTATTTAATATGAAGATGTCAGAAGGTGGGTCTCTTGCAAATCATTTAAATGAATTTGATACGATTACTAGTCAACTAAGTTCTGTAAAAGTGGACTTTAATGATGAGGTCATGGATTTTTTAATCTTGTGCTAATTGCCAGAAAGATGGAAAGGCTTGGTCATAGCTGTAAGTAACTATGTCTCTGGTTCAAACACTTTAAAATTTGATGATGTTGTTAGTGTTATCCTTAGTGAGGAAATGCGACAAAAAATCACAGCTGATGACATTAGGTAGTGCGTTGAACATGGAGAACAGGGGAAGACAAAATGATAAAGGAAAGGTCACAGGAAACCATGTGAATTCTAGAAAGGTAAGATCCAAATCCAGACTTGGAAAGATAGAGTGTTGGAATTGTGAGAAGAAATGACATAAGAAGAAACACTGTAGAGTTCCAAAGAAACAACGCGATGGAAAACAATAAGCAAATGTAACAGGTGATGTGTTACAAGATGCTTTGATTCTTTCTGTAGATAATATTTCTGAGTCTTGGTAGTAGATTCAAGAGCTTCATTTCATGCCACACCCCATAGAAAACATTTTGTAGATTATATTCAAGGTGATTTTGGACAGGTTCATTTGGGTGATTATGCACCATGCAAAATTGTTGGAATGAGAAAGGTAAAAATAAAGCAAATGAATGGAAACCAATGGTTGTTAAAAGAGGTAAGACATGTTCCAGATCTAAGGAAACATATAATTTCAACAGGGAAGTTGGCAAGTGAAGTTGTATATCCATATTTACAAATAAGGTGTGGAAGGTCACCAAAGGATCATTGGTAATAGAAAAAAGAGAGAAGGTAGGTACATTGTATTTATGTACTGATAATACTGACTCTTCTATCTCTTTAGCTTCTATAGGACTGGATACATCATTGTGGCATCATAAGCTTGGACACATGAGTGAGAAGGGGATGTAGATACTTCACAAAAGAAATTTGTTTCTAGATCTTAAACAAATTGATTTGGATTTCTGTGAGCATTGTGTTTATGAAAAACAAAAGAGAGTCAGATTTCTCATAGTCGGAAAAGAAAAGAAGAGTGAAAGGTTAGAGCTTATGCATGCATATGTATGGGGACCAACTCATGTATCATCTCTTGGTGGTTCTCGTTATTATGTTACTTTTATTGATGATGCAACTAGAAAAACTTGGGTTTATTGCATTCGACAAAAATATGATGTTTTTGATAATTTTAATAAATGGAAAGCTTTGGTTGAGAATGAGACAGGAAAAATGTTGAAGTCTCTCAAATAAGATAATTGAGGGGAATATTGCAGTAAGGAGTTTGATGATTATTGTTCATACCATGGGATTCGTAGAGAGAAGATAGTTCCATGAACACCACAAGAAAATGTTGTGTCAGAAAGGATGAACAAGACAATTATGAAGCGTGCAAGGAGTATGAGATTGCATGTTGGTTTGCCCTTACATTTATGGGTAGATGTTGTAGATATTTTTGTTTACTTAATGAAAAAAGGACCTTCAAGCTCTTTGGATGGTAGAATTCTAGAGGAGGCATGGACAAGTAAAAAGGTAAACTATTCTTTTTTTAAGACTTTCGGTTGTGAAGCATTTGTCCATATTGATAAAGAAAATAAAACAAAGATTGAGGAAAAATCCAAGAAGTGTACCTTTATTGGATATGATGTTAATGATTTTGGTTATCGCTTATGGGATTATGAAAATAAAAAAATCATTAGGAGTAGAGGTGTCATATTCAATGAAAAGGTCATGTACAAAGATCGTTTGTAGGGAAAGAAACAGGAAAAAGAAAAACCACACAGTGCTTGATGAGATCACTAAAAAAGAAATCCCAAAGGAACCAGAAAATAAAAATGTACAACAATAGGAGCAACATGTACCTCAAACTCCTGCAAGTGTTATTATAATATTTACCAGGTTAAGTAGACCCCCTGAACGATACTCTCATTAATTGTATCATTTATTGTTGATTGATTTTGGTGAACCAGAATGTTATGAAGAGACAATGCAGATAGACACCAAAAAGAAGTGGGAGCAAGGAATGAAAGAGGAAATGGATTCTTTGGTAAATTACCAGACTTGGGATTTGATTCAATTGCCTATAGGAAAAAGAGCATTGCATAATAAATGGTTTTACAAGTTGAAGGAAGAAGATGGAAGAAAAAATCAGTACAAGGCTAGACTTGTTGTAAAAGGGGTTTGCACAAAAGAAAGGTATAGATTTTGATGAAATATTTTCTCTTTTTATTAAAATTACTTCAATTAGGACTATTTTAAGTCTTGTGGCAGTAGAAGATTTGCATTTTGAATAGCTAGATGTAAAAATAGTTTTTCTTCATGGGGATTTGGAGAAGAGATTTATATGCAACAACCACAAAGGTATGAGCTCAAAGCGAAGGAAAATTTGGTATGCATGTTGAAGAAGAGCTTGTATGGCCTAAATCAAACTCCAAGGCAGTGGTATTTGAAGTTTGACAGGTTTATGACAAAACAAGGTTATAGTAGATGTCATTCTGATATATGTGTTTATTTTAAAAAATTAGAAAATGGAAGCTATATTATCTTGTTATTGTATGTAGATGACATGCTTCTTGCAAAGTCTAATATGTAGGATATAAATGTGCTCAAGAGTAAGTTAGCTAATTCATTTGCGATGAAGGATTTGTGTGTTTCAAAAAAAATCCTTGGTATGAGAATAACAAGAGACGGGAAAAATCTCAAATCGACATTGTCTCAGGGTGAGTACATAGAGAAGGTGTTGGAGAGATTTAGAATGCAGAATGCAAAACCAATTAGTACACCTTTGGCTGACCATTTCAAATTAACTAAGGAAATGTGTCCCAAGAAACAGGAGGAGATAGAATGCATGTCGAGGGTCCCTTACTCATCAGTACTTGGTAGCTTGATGTATGTGATGGTTTGCAGAAGACCAAATATTGCACATGCAGTGGGTGTTGTGAGCAAGTATATGAAAAATCTAGGTAATGAACATTGGGAGGCAATAAAGTGGATTCTCAGGTATTTGAGAGGTACTGCTACTCATGCATTTTGTTTTGGAGGTTCAAACATTGTTATATAAGGATATGTTGATTCAAATATGGAAGGTGATAAAGATAGCGGGAGGAGCACAACAAGGTATGTTTTTACTATAAGTGGAAAAATAGTAAGTTGGATTTCGAAACTGCAAAAGGTTGTTGCACTTTCAACAACATAGGCAGAGTATGTTGCTACTACATAGGCTAGTAAAGAGATGATTTGGTTACATAGGTTTATGGAGGAATTTGGAAAGAAGCAGGAGAATAGTAGGTTGTACTATGATAGTGAGAGTGTCATTCATATTGAAAAGAACTTAGCCTTTCATTCGAAGACTAAGAATATACAACTTAGGTACCATTTTATATGATCCATCTTGGAAGATGGACATTTGAAGTTGGAAAAAATACACACTAACTAGAATCCTGCAAACATGTTAACAAAGGGAGTAACTGGGGAGAAACTGAGTTCCTGCTTAGTTTCAGTTGTTCTTCAAGCATGAAGGTGAAGATGAGAAATTTTTCAGGTCTAAGAAGGATCATAGTCCAACATATACAACAATGGTGGAGTTATTGAGATGAGTCTCCAAGTGGGAGATTGTTGGTTGTGGAGCTTGATTATCTTCTTGATTCGAAGGTTTTTATTTGCAACCATGTTTATACCCCATGAAGAATTTACACTGCAAAAGAATGTACACTCCTCCACGTGGGGGAGTGCAAGGAGGGGTTATGCTCCTTGTGAGGTCTAGGGGAAAGTGGGCCCCCGAAGGAAAAATTGCCTTGTAAATGTATATTGTAATTTTATAGTAAATCTTGACCGTTTATTATAAGGTGGCATATCTAACGATATAATTTATGTTAGGGTTTTTTTCCCTAGAAGGAAACTCTTTTTTATGAGGGAAATGTATTGGGGCTATGTATCATTGTGAATATTGTATTCTGAGAGAGGAAACTATGAGAAAAATAAGAGAAAGTTACAACGGGTTTGTTGTAGATTGTATCCCTTCATTTTCTGGATAATAATAAAGAAAGGACCTGGAAATTTATCTAGTGGACATAGCCCACACTAGGTGAACCATCTATAACCGTGTCTCTATTGTATTGTGTATCTTTTGTGTTTTATTTTTGCATTTATTTTATTTTATTGCTCTGCGATCTTGTTTTTCTAACACAATTATTGTATCATTTATGCAAGTGTGGTCACATTTTACAAAGTATGAGTGGATTTTACAATCTACCTCTAAAGCATGAATTCTATTCCTAGACTAAAAATGCACATTTTATTTCTGAAACATGCTATGGATCACTATTTTTAATGGTTGGACAACCCTATTTCCTTAAGTTTTTTCATCTTGCTATAGATGTAAAATACTCAGAGCCAAAAAAACAATATTTTTATTTTTATACAAATAAATTCAACAACAACATGCTAATAATAGAAATAATGGAATTTGTAAAAATGGTTTATCCCAGATGCATCATGGGATTTTTTTTCCTTTCACTCTCTCATATATAAAGTCGTTCAAGGAGGTCATATTGATATATTGTAGTGAATGTATGTCGTATAAGTCACTTATGGAGGGATGCTCATGTAAGATTATAGTTTTTTTAGGAATACAAAGACAAATCTACCACATAAATTATCTCTTTTGGTACTTTCTCTCTTTGATTTTTTGTTTATTGATGCATGCACATGAGTTTATAAAAATAGATATCACTATATATTTATGCTTTCACAAACTCTTGAGAGAGAGGGAAGGGTGAGAGAGAGAGGGAGGGATGTAGAGAGATATGGATTGAGAGAGGGGGAAAAGAGTGAGAGATAGAGATAATCAAGGGGTATATAGAAAGAGAGGGAGGAAGAGAGAGAGAAATAAAGAGGGAAATAGTAGGGGGTGGAGAGAGAAAGGGATAGTGGGGGAGATGCGAAGAGTGGAAAAGAGAGAGAAAGAGGAAGAGGGAGAGAAGGGTAGAGAGTGAGAAAGAATGCAAAAAATAGAGAGATAGAGGTAAATAGGGAAAGAGAGGGGGATAGTGAGGTGGGAGAGAGAGAGTGGAGAAGAGGGATAGAGTAAGAGATCATGGAAGAGAGAGAGTGTGTGAGAAATCATAGAGAGAGAGAGAGAGTGAGGTGGGAGATAAAGGGGATGATTTGGGTAGATATGGAGATAAGGAGAGAGAGTGAGTGGGAGATGTAGAGGGAGAGAGAGATAGTGGTGGGAGATAGATGGGAAGAGAGAGATAGGGGGAGAGGGGGCTAGGGTGAAAGAGAGTAGGAGAGAGAGAGAGAGAGAGAGAGAGAGAGAGAGAGAGAGAGAGAGAAGGACAAATTGACAAAGAGGTGGAGAATGAGAAGGATTAGAGGTGTGAATGCAATGAAATTGTAATACAAATTTTGGGAGTTTTAGATTTGATTATCATTACTGTGAGATTTTATTATGAATACTATGGGGGGGAATAGTGGGGCAGAGAAAGGGAGAAGGAGAGGGGAAGAGAGAGGAAGAGTGTTATAGGGGGGACTATCTACCCTTGGGACCCTACCTTTACTCTATTTATATCCCCCTTGATTCCTAAGAACCTACCTCCACTTGGGCTTTAGCACCATCTAACCCTAGGATCTAACATATACCTAGCCTTTAACCCCCTCCACACTTGAACCCTAATTGGACTATGCACATACTTCTTATTGGGGGCTCACAACCCCTACAACTTCATTTTACTACTCTAACCACTACCCTATGCCTCAAAGAGCTTTCAATCCTAATCCCCTAGGTCCTATTTTTCCCCAACGCCCTCCACACCTTTATTCCTAAATTTATATGGATCATATAACAATTTTTTTTCTGTTGCATTAAGAGAACGCACACACTCTTGTGAGAAAAAATAAATGAGGTTAGGCATTGTGCTTTCCATATATTCTTGTCTAGCAGGAATATGCATGTATTATTGGAACTTGTTTATGATTTAGTGTGCATGTGTCACAAGAATGTGTGCACACTCCTGATGGACAAGAATATGAGGTAGGAACAATGATCATCCTCTTTCTATCCCCAAAACACGACACCATCATGACATATGCATGCAGAAACAATAAAAACAAACATGTTTTTTTTTTTTTTTTTCATTGGAAATAAAATATTTGTCTCGTTGTGTAATTGGTAAGAGAAATTGTGTAATTGGAAGACAATTGTAAGTGGAAATAATTTTTTTTCCTTGTTGTTTATTTGGAAGGAAAATGATGTCTTGTTGTATAATTGAAAGGCGAGTTTTGGAAGGCACTTTTGGTATTTTGGTCTATTTGGAAGACATGTCTTGTCTTGTTGTATAATTGGAAGGAATTTCTTGTCTCAATGCATAATTGGAAGGCAACTTTAGGAAGACACTTTTGGTCTTTTGGTGTACTTGGAAGGAATTTTTTTCTTGTTGTATAATTGGAAGGAATTTATTTTCTCATTGTATAATTGGAAGGAACTTTTGATCTTGTGGTGTACATGGAAGGAATTTATTGTCTTGTTGTATAATTGGAAGACAACTTTTGGAAGGCACTTTTGGTCTTTTTGGTGTACTTGGAAGACATTTCTTGTCTTGTTGTGTAATTATAAGGCAATTTTTTGAAGGAATGTTTCGAAGGAACTTTTGGTCTTGTGGTGTAATTGGAAGGAATTTATTGTATTTTGTATAATTGGAATGAACTTTTGGTATTTTGGTGTAGTTGGGAGGAATTTCTTGTCTTGTTGTAAAACAAGAAGGAATTTCTTGTCTTGTTGTAAAACAAGAAGGAATTTCTTGTCTTTTTGTATAATTGGAATGAACTTTTGGTCTTGTGGTGTACATGGAAGGCATTTCCTTTCTTGTATATAATTGGAAGGAACTTTTGGTCTTGTATTGTACTTGGAAGTCATTTCTTGTCTTGTTGTATAATTGGAAGGAACTTTTGGTCTTTTGGTATACTTGGAAGAAATTTCTTGTCTTGTTGTATAATTAGAAGGCATTTCTTGTCTTGTTGTATAATTGGAAGGAACTTTTGGTATTTTAGTGTAAATGGAAGGAATTTATTCTCTTCTTGTATAATTGGAAGGAAATTTTGGTGTACTTGGAAGGGTTTTCTTTTCTTATAGTATAATTGGAAGGGAACATTTCAAAGGAACTTTTGGTCTTTTGGTGTAATTGGAATGAAGTTATTCTCTTTAAACACAAGGAACCTACATAATCGAGGTAGAAAATCTTTGAGGAAAGAAAAACCCATTGAAATGGTAATTGAAGAAAACGAAAAGGTAAGGTTAGGTATGACAAAGCATGTGCTTTCAACAAAGGGAACTCCAAATGTTATCACAATAGATGTCATTGTTGTTTCTCTTCCATTAGCACAAGAAAAGTGCATGATTTTAGTAGAGGATAATCTAATTTATAACGACCCCTTCGTTATGACTACAAGCAAAGCAGAAGTGCAATTTTTTTTTTTTTTAACTTATCAACTGATTAAAAATTAATACAATCCAATTGGCCATTCTACTTTATAACATAGTCATTAAATTCAATCAAATAACATTAATTATGAATCAGTTCGAAAACTCTGCATTAGAATTTAATCATTAACCACAATTTAAATTAGCAGGTTTAACCTCTACTTTGGTCAATACTTACTAATCTCATTTAATCATTAATCACAGTCTATTGGGCATTTTCTGAATTAATCTCAATTTACAACCTAACTATCAATTTACAATATATAACCACATTCTCCATATCAATGGTGAATGCTACGATTACAACACTTGTAAATGATTAAATTACACAAGCCTTCTATCTAGTAACCGTACCCAAAAATAACCAGTTGTCTATTCACATTAAGAAGGTAATCCGTTGACTATTAACATCATTGTAGCAATATACATCATCGTTAACATAACTGTTGACCATTAACATCATTGTGGCAGTTATCCTGGCAATTAATAAGACAATTAACATAGTATTTAACATGGTAATTAACATGGCCAACATCATCGCTATAGTAATTAAAGCTTGGCAGTGAGAACACTGGGTACACTCAATGTGAAGGAGAATAAAAAGGACAATACAAAACTGCGGAAGGATCAACTCTTGGTCATTCGACAACACAAACACAGTCAACATTTAAGGCAAATTCGTGTTCATTCCAGCAAATGCAATCATCAGTCTAATTAGAAAATTTGTGTCCCTTCAACAATGAACTCAGTCACTCATTTTTAAATGGCAAAATCGTGGGAATTAAACAACAAATCAGTCAACTTTTAAAAAGGAAAAAACGTGGGCATTCCACAACAATCTTAGTTACAAATTAAATGACAAAAATTGTGGGCAAATAAACAACATATTAGTCAAATTTTAAAAGACAAAAAGGTGGGCATTCCACAACAATCTCAGTCATGAATTAAATGAAAAAATCATGGGAAATTCAACCACATATCAATCAAATTTTAAAAGACAAAAACGTGGGCATTCCACAACAATCTCGGTCACGAATTAAATGTCAAAAATCGTGGGCAATTAAACAACATATCAGTCAACCTTTAAAAGACAAAAATGTGGGCATTCCACAGCATTCTCAGTCACGAATTGAATGAAAAAAATCATGGGCAATTCAACCGCATATCAGTCAACCTTTGAAAGACAAAAACGTGGGCATTCCACAACATCTCAGTCATGAATTAAATGACAAAAATCATGGGAAAATAAACAGCATATCAATCAACCTTTAAAAGACAAAACTGTGGGCATTCCACAACATTCTCAGTCACGAATTAAATGACAAAAATCATGGGAAAATAAACAACATATCCGCCAACCTTTAAAATACAAAAACATGGGCCTTCCACAACATTCTCAGTAATGAATTGAATGAAAAAAATCGTGGGAAATTCAATGAGAATACACAAAGATCATTTCTCTGGAAAATTTGTGGTTAATAACAACAAACTCAATCACATTTAAATGGTAAAAATCGTGGGCATTCAACAAGAATCCAATAGCAGTAAGTTTTAATGATTAACTCAGTCTTCAACATGGGCAAAAATCGCCCAAGCAGTAAAACGAAATGCAGTCCAAAGAGGGAAAATTTGTTAGGCAACAAGGTAATCAAAAACATAAATTCTTAAGTGCAAGAAACAATATTCTTCAAGGGAAAAATAGCCTCAAAAGTAAAAACGAAATGCAGACAGAGAATTTAATTCGTTTGTCCATTTCCAGGATACCATTACAATGTAGACCGAGAATTACACAAACGTTTATCCAATTCCAGTGTACCAGATATTAAAACACAGACTTAGAAACTAAATTGATTTTCCATTTTCAGGATGCCAACATAAAAACGTAGACAGAAATTGAATCCCCCCCACTTTTTTCTACATTCCAGGATACCAATATAAAAATGTAGACTAAAATTAAATCTTTTACATTACCAAAACACCAATCCAACGCAGACAATAGTTAGAGAACACAAGGATCTAATGGGAAAATTCATGGAAATGATCACAGGGATTCTATCAGTCAAGGCACAAAGAAAAGCCAACAAGGATGCAAGATAATACATACGCAGAGGTCTTTCCTAGATGGAGAAATCAAACAATCAACCAAGGACAATAACGGAGGTAAACGACTGACGGGAACGTCCTTCGCTCATCATCCATGCACAGAAAAGAAGGGCATTGAAATCCATAGGTCTATTAACACTGAAGCGATGACCGTAGATCAGGCTCCTGGCTGACTTCTCAGGCGAGGACTGATGAGGTAGGGATGAAAGGAAAAAATATTCACAATCTTCACAAATCAATACACCATAGGGAGGTCAAGACATGCCGAGAATCGAAGGCCACGGGAGTCAATCGATCATCAAGCTATAGGCTATGGAAAAATTCAGTCATCAACTAGAATCTTAAGACAATCAATTTACTTACCCAATTAAACATGCAGATCCAAAGGATAAATCTTACTGCCATCTACCATGGAAAAATAAATAAAGCGTACCATTGCCTCATCACCCACTCTGAATTGATGTCTCGCGCTCTTTGTGCAACTCTCGCTTGACGACCGATGAGACTTAACCGGTAGCTCCCAGCCAATGCTAGGGGTACTCTTCTTCCCCCTTAGCCCCCCAAGCCGCAAAGGGGCCATGCACACTATCTAGAGATTCAACTAGCTCCCAGCTCGCCTCGCAAGGCTGAGCTACCACCCCTCACCAAGATGGGTATCCCAACTCCCACAAGCTAAGTCCGTCAAGTATAGATTTCTGCAACACAACGTTACGCAAATAGAAGAGATCTTTCCTCCTTCTCCTCCCTCCATTATATAGAGTTTCAAACTCGTTTACCTTCCTAAAATCCCATTTTATTTAATGTTTAATAAAGTAATTCATAAAAATTCCTCCCTGTACAAGTGTGAACCATCCCCTTCATTCCTCCAAAAATTAATTTCTTTAATTAATTATTTACCCTTATTTCCCTTACCCACCTAGAGTCACTCATAGAATCGCTCCTAGGTGTCCCCAAATTCCCTTACAAGTTTTAATGACTTTCCCCATTATTAATATGCTAGTTCAGTTTTAAATTAGAAAGTTCTTAATGGTAGATACCTTACTAAGTTTGACTTTCTGCTTTTTCCCTTGTGTTTCCCTTTTTTTTATGTTTCACTCTTTTCCTAGTTTCCTAATTATTTTAGAATTCCCCTTTTTCCCTTTCTCATTTAGAACTCAATTTAGGAGGTGTAGAAATTGATTTTTTCCCTTTTTCCCTTTTTCCCTTTTTAATTAATATTTTTTTTTAATTATCCTAATATAATAAAACAATTATTCCCCCCCCTTTTTTAATTTTTATCCCAATAGATTTTTGTAAAACACTTTAATTGCTTATCCCTTCTTGTCATAAGGTAAATGAAGATTATCTTTATTATTATTATTTTTTTTTCTTTAATTTTTTTTTATTTTATTTTATATATATATATATATAAATATATATATAAAGTTAAAATTTTACCACCAACAAATATTAGACCTAGACCTTAATTTCCTAGGTGGGGTGACACACATTTTTTTTTTCTTTTTTTTTTATTAAGGGAAAGGTTTCAAATCTTCCTTAACACTTTATTGTCCTAAAGCCATCTAGGTTTATTCATTTATCAAATAACCACGCGACATGCCCTTCAGGATGCACTAGGTTCTCCAAGGGTGCCAGTCGCCTCTTTCTATTTCTCTTGCGCGATGTGCCCTTCAGGATGCACCACGTGCTCCAAAGGTGCCACTTGCCACTTTCCATTTTTCTTGCGCGACATGCCCTTCAGGATGCTCCACGTGCTCCAAGGGTGCCACTCTCCTCTTGACTGACTTGGTAGACATCAAAAACCTTTGGAGTCAATACTCCACCAGGTGAACTTGTGGGAGACTAAGGGCCTCTAAGGAATAAGGCCCTTGCCTTATTGTGTGCCCCTTAGAATCATTGTGAGCAACTGTCACAGTCTATCGTCACGACATCGTGGTCCTCTCGAAATAGGTAATCGTTAACCTACAGTTCGAGCCACGACGAGAGTGATAGTAGGATGTGGAAGAGCTGCTAACCACACCAATCCCTCAACATTTCTGGTAGTCCTGCGTGACCCCTCTACTCCACATGTGAGTCCATTCGACAAGATATCGTCAGCCTGCATCATCAATGAATCATGTCATAAATATATCATAATCATATCATCTAACCAAATGCACTAATATAACATATAAAATAGTCAAACCCCAATGGTTCACTCCCTGACTCAATCCGAAGTCCAAGGGGTTCCATCGATGCCTCTACATCCTCGAGGTCTAAAATCCTCCACACTCAGTAAAACCAAATCAATAGCACCTGTCTATGTCAATGCAGTAAAACAACATATCATCAACCCATAACACCCCATAATCACATCAATGTTTTAATAACATAATAATCTGGATCACTTGCGAGCAAGTGTCCTCAAAGAATAAGTTCGCTCAGTGGCTGAAGTTTCATACACCCCCTCTTGGTATAAACTTCGATCCGAAGTTTCACGGTATAAAGGCCGAAATAATGTGTATCACATAATCATAAGTCTATCTATCAAACAAAAATGGAAACAGCTAGCACATATCATATGCGTCCTCCCAAGTCACTGAGTGCAGACTATAATTGTCCGACTGGACCTTGACCTGATCTACTGTCCGACGTCGCAGCTGTCAAACACGACGATCCAGGATGTGGATTGGCTCAATTGTGAGCGTCCCCTCATCCTACACCTGCAAGGAACTCATGTCAATAACATGTGTAGGATCACTAATATAATGTATCAAAACAGATACGTGAAAAACATCGTGCATACGACTCAAGGAATCAGGCAAGGCTAGTCGATAGGCCACGAGCCCCTTTCTCTCCACAATCTCGAAAGGTCCCATGAACCTAGGAGAGAGTTTATCTCCCTTTCCAAACTTTATCGAACTCTTATGCAGTTTAACCTGCAAGAAGACTCGATCTCCAACCTCATAACTATGGTTGACATGGTGCACATCGACATAACTCTTCTGCCAATTCTGCGCTTCTTTAATCCTTCGTCTTACTGTTTGCATTTTCTCTTCCATTTCTTGGATTTCTTCTGGTCCTACCAGGACCCTATCCTCAAGTTGATCCCAACTCAAAGGCGTCTGACATGGTCACCCATAAAGAAACTCAAAAGGTGCCATCCTAATGGTGCCTTGGTAACTGTTGTTATAGGCGAATTCCACCAATGGCAAGAATTCTTCCCAATGATTTTGTTGGTCCATCATGTACATGTGCAACATGTCCTCCAAGGTTTGGTTCGTTCATTCGGTCTGCCCATAAATCTCCGGGTGGTATGCAGTACTGAAGTTAAGTTGGGTTCCCAAGGCCTCTTGGAAACTCTTCCAAAATCATCCACTAAACACTGATCCTCGATCAGATATAATCCTCTTAGGCACGCCATGTAGCCTCACAATCTCACTAATGAAAACTCTAGCTATGTCAGGTGCCTGATATGTCGTACGCACAGGAATAAAATGAGCACTCTTCATCAGAGTGTCTAATACTACGAAAATCCAGTCATGTCTCCTTGTCATCAGTGGAAATCTAACAATAAATTCCATCGAAATAGCCTCCCATTTCGATTTTGGAATATCGTGTGGTTGTAGTAATCCTGTTGGGTGTCTATGTTCAACCTTCACCTACTGACATTCTAGACATTTGGCCACATAGTTGACTATGTCTACCTTTATTCCCTTATATAAGAATAAGGGTTTAAGGTCTTCCCTCATCTTTGTGACTCCCGAGTGAGACATGTAAACTGCTCTATGAGCCTCGCTTAGGACCAGGTCCTCAACTCGTCATTTGGTGGTACATAAATCCGATTCTTAAACCTCAATAAACCATCATCATCAAACGTAAATCCTTCAAACCTTGGTACCATCATTTTGTTTTGTCCGATAAAGCCCTCAACCTCTTTGTACCAGTCATCATCACGTTGTAAAGTTAGAATATTTTCACGTAGATTCATATGAAGAGGCAACACCGAAAATATGCGTGGTCTCCAACTCAATGCATCTGCCACCCGGTTCACTGTTCCTTTTATGTAAGTAATATTGAAGTCGTACTCGCTAAGAAATTCCGACCAACGCCATTGTCGAGCGTTCAGGTTGCTTTGCGTAAATATGTGTTGTAGTCCACAGTGGTTAGTCTTTAGTTCAAATTTTCATCCAAAAAGGTAGTGGCTCCAAACCTTCAAGGCAAATACGATGGCTAACAACTTCAAATCATGCATCACGTAGTTCTCCTCATGCCTTCTCAGTTTCCTCAAGATGTAAGCAATCACTCATTTGTCTTGCATCAAGACTCCGCCTAAGCCTTCCTTGGATGCATCAGTGAATACCAAGAAGTCTGCATCCATGTCAGGGACCTTTACTATCGGTGTTGTTGTCAACATATCCTTGAGCCTCTGAAATGCTTCCGCGGATTTCTCGTTCCAAACAAACTTCTTGTTTTTATTTTGCAATTTCGTGATCGGATTTGCTATCTTCGAAAATCCCTCGATGAACCGTCGATAGTATCGTACTAAAACCATGAAGCTACACACTTCTGGGAAATTCGTCAGCATAGGCCATTCCATAATAGCCTCAACCTTTGCTGGATCCATGGCAATACCTTCGCTGGAGATGACATGCCCCAAGTAGTGAAGCCTTGATTGATAAAATGAGCATTTGGACAACTTCCCATACAATTTGTGCTCTTGCAAACACTGTAGTACCAAGCGCAAGTTCTCTTCATGCTCTTCCATCATCCGAGAGTAAATCAAAATATCGTCAATGAATACTTGGACGAACTTGTCCAAGTACTCACGGAACACCCCATTGATCAAACTCATGAATACCCTTGGGGCCTTAATCAGTCCAAATGGTAAAACAGTAAACTCGTAATGTCCAAACCTCATCTTAAAGGTGGTATTAGGGAAATCATCCTCCTTAATTCGTAACTGGTGGTATCTTGATCGCAAGTCGATCTTTGAGAACACCGTTGCCCCCTTCATTTGATCGAAGCGATCATCAATCCTCGGCAATAGATATTGATTCTTGATGGTTTCCTTGTTCAACTAATGGTAGTCAATGCAGAGCCTCAATGACCCATCCTTCTTTCGTATGAAAATAACAAGCGCAACCCACGGTGACACACTTGGACGTATCAGTCCTAGGTCCAACAATTCTTTCAGTTGCATTCTCAACTCCTGTAACTCTGATGTCGACATCCAATAAGGTGTCCTAGCTATCAATTTAGTCCCTGATTTTAGGTCTATAGTAAACTCCAATTCCCTCTCTGGTGGCATCCCAGGTAACTCCTCCAGAAAGACGTTTGCAATCTCTCTCACCACCGAAAGATGTTCTAGACCTTACGCTACTCCCTTATTATTTAACACAAGGATCACATAAAGCTTACATCCCTTGCACATGCTATTCTGTAGCTGCAAGAAAGAGATGAACCTCAGGGAAACTCCTTGGTTCCGTCCTACAATCACGCATCTTTTCCCCTCATCATTGACCAAGCTCAACTATTTATTCTTGCAGTCAAGTATCTCCTCATGTGATTCCAACCAGTCCATACCGATCATGATGTCATAAGATCCTAATATCATGACGTACAGGTTGGCCCTAGTGACAAACTTTCCCAGGTTAAGGGTACAACCCGTAACCTTTCCTCCAACCTTTTGCTTGGCTCCCGAAGCCATCTCTATGAAGATAAACTCATCTTGTTCAACTTCCTTTACCTTAATCCTTTTTAGTGTGGCACCCGAAATGAAACTCTCGATAGCACCGAGATCAATCAAAATACTAAGGGTCTGGTCAGTGATGATACCTGACGTATCGATCACAGTCGATTGGTGCTCTGCCTCACGGTTAGTCACCACTGCGTGAATCCAATGGGCCTTGCCCAAATCTACCACGATAGTGGGTCCAGCTGATCCAGATGCTCTAGTCCTCTCCATAGGGCAGTCACGCTGGTAGTGTGGCTCCCCACACATCCAACACCCCTTCTTCGGTCTAGTAGTCCTGGTACCCGAAGTGGAAGATGACGACCCATCGACCTAGAATCCTGGTCTGTTCTGTTGAACATGCCTAAACTACTGCTGCTGCGGTCGACGCTGCTGCTGATGCTATGGTCCCTGATAAGGTGTCCTCTCCTGAAGCACCAATCACCGAGGTGTAGTGAAAGTGGATCCTCTCCGGAAGCCATGATATCTAGGAATATGTCTGGCTGGTGTCTAATGCTGTTGCGCACCAGATGACACCTGCCCTGCCAATATCACTAGAGTTCTGCTCTAAACCCCACTGATAATATCCTCCTATACTATGAGGGCCTTTTGGATGAAATCATGCAAGGTTTGAGGCATCATAATCCTAAACTTTGCACGCATGCTGCCATTAAGGCCGAACACGAACCTGTTGACCTTAAGTTTTTCCATGTTAAGATGCGAAGCATACCAGAGAAACTCCATAAAATGGGCCTCGTACTCGGGCACCGTACGACCACCCTGTTGTAAGGCATTGAACTCATTGAGATGATGCTCAATGGATTCCTCTGATAGGTACCTCTCTCGGAACCATTCTTCAAACAATTACCATGACACGTCTTTAACAACCAAGATTAGCTACGATAGGAGTGTCTTCCACCATAAAAGAGCACTCCCCTTCAGTTGAAAGAGTGTCATGCGAACCTTCATGTTGGAGGTATAGTCACAAAGTGCAAAGCACATCACCATATTATCCAACCATGCCTCGATGGTTGCATCATTTGGGGCACCAAAGAACTCAGGAAATTTGACGTTCTTAAGTTACGGTGAATGCTACTAGTACTGACCAGAGCACGTGGTGGATCCTCAAGGGTTCCGGTGCACTGGCCTCATCTCTGTCCAAACAGTTGATCAATGCCTCAAACATTCGCTGATAAGACCTCATCATACCAACCACATCACCCATCACTATCTGTTCCTTCCTGATAACCTGTTCGTCTCCTTGGGGGTTCGACCCCTCAGGCGTGGATGCTACTACAAGTGTCGC
Source organism: Picea mariana (assembly GCA_032191745.1). NCBI lineage: Eukaryota > Viridiplantae > Streptophyta > Pinopsida > Pinales > Pinaceae > Picea > Picea mariana. The sequence continues at coordinate 176,419 of JASDQU010736072.1, forward strand.
GCCTCCTCCCCTAGCACCCCGTCATCTGCCTCCATAGTGTCCTCTAACCATGATTACCTGCATGAATACAAGTCAACTCATTTAGCAACATTATAATCAAATCATATGAACGAAAGTCGTAGTGATGCCAAGTCGCGGGTTGAACCCTCTCTGATACCATATGTAACAACCCCTTCGTTATGACTACAAGCGAAGCAGAAGTGAAATTTTTGTTTTTTGTTTTTAAGATTTAAGAGGAAAGAAGGAAATGACGACAACAACTTGACCACACCACAGATGATGAACAGAAGCATGCAACCCAGGCAACATGCAACTATGACACCACGCACAGGCATAAGGGCGACTGGGAAAAACATGCACAGAATAACACGGAGGAATGACTACCCACCCAACACAAACACGACCACGCCTATGAGCTAAAGGAAAACATCCCCATCCCGACACAACGACCTAGATGAACAAGACAAGAACCTTAAGGCGCGTGAACCCAACACCTGAAAGCATTCAACCCATGCGGCAAAAGAAACCTGCAATGCCCAAAAACACTCACTCAGAACGCATTGACTCGGGACAAGATCTGATTTTTCGCTATCCCACAGGGCATGCCATGATCCCCTTATCAATAATCATGCTGTCCCCAAGTGATAGACGCATCGAAAACCTTGGCACCACTCATCCTATCAGGACCGAGGACTCTAGATAAATCCGACGTGCTAGAAACCAAACACTGACAGGGAGAGTATACCCACACCCCGCACAAAAGTTCAAAGAGACACAATAGGACGAATACCAGGGAAGTCACACTTCATCAAACACCCGACCCATTCATCAAGTCTAAACTAGTCAACAGTTACAATTTGTTTTGAAATTGAGTATCCATCGAAATTTAACAAGTCTAAATTTTAATTTGGTTTTTAACTTATCAACTGATTAACAATTAATACAATCCAATCGGACATTCTACTTTACACCATAGTCATTAAATTCAATCAAATAACATTAATTACGAATCTGTTCAGTAACTCTGCATTACAATTTAATCATTAACCACAATTTAAATTAGCAGGTTTAGCCTCTACTTTTGTCAATACTTACTAATCTCATTTAATCATTAATCACAGTCTACGGGGCATTTTCTTAGTTAATCCCAATTTACAACCTAACTATCAATTTACAATATATAACCACATTCTCCATATTAATGGTGAATGTTATTATTACAACACTTGTAAACGATTAAATTACACAAGCATTCAACAGGAATCCAATAGCAGTAAGTTTTAATTCTTAACTTAGTCTTCAACAAGGGAAAAAATCTCCCGAGCAGTAAAACGAAATGCAATCCAGAGAGGGCGAATTTTCCAGGAAACAAGGTAATCAAAAACATAAATTCTTAAGTGCAAGACGCAGTCTTTTTCAAGGGAAAAATTGCCTCAAAAGTAAAAATGAAATGTAGACAGAGAATTTAATTCATTTTTCCATTTCCAAGATACCAATACAACGCAGACTGAGAATTACACAAACGTTTATCCAATTCCAGTGTACCAAATATAAAAACGTAGACTTAGAAATTAAATTGATTTTCCATTTTTAGGATGCCAACATAAAAATGCAAACAGAAATTAAATCCCCCCCGTTTTTTTTAGATTACAGGATACCAATATAAAAATGCAGACTGAAATTAAATCTTTTACACTACCAGAACACCAATCCAACAAAGACAACCGTCAGAGAATGCAAGGATCTAATAGGAAAATTCATGGAAATGATTGCAGGGATTCTGTCAGTCAAGGCGCAAAAAAAAACCAACAAGGACGCAAGATAATCCATATGCAAAGGTGTTTTCTAGATGGAGAAATCAAACAATTAGCCAAGGACAATAACGAAGGTAGATGGCTGACGGGAATGTCCTTCGCTCATCATCCACGTACAAAAAGGAATGGAGTTGAGATCCATAGGTCTATTAACGTCAAAGCGATGACCATAGATCATGCTTCTGGCCGACTTCTCAGGCGAGGACTGATGAGCTAAGGATGAAAGGAAAAAACATCCACAATCTTCACAAATCAATACACCACAGGGCGGTCAAGACATGTCAGGAATCGAAGGCCACAGGAGTCAATCAATCATTGAGCTATAGGCTATGGAAAAATTCAGTCATCAACTAGAACGCTAAGATAATCAATTTACTTACCCAATTAAACATTCAGATCCAAAGCATAAATCCTACTACCATCTACCATGCAAAAATAAAGAAAGTGTATTGTTTCCTGATCGCCCGCTCTGAATTGATGTCTCGCGCACTTCTTGCAACTCCCACTTTCCGACCGATGAGACTTCACCGGTACCTTCCAGCCAACAATAGGGGTACTCTTCTTCCTCCTTAGCCCCCCGATCCGCAAAGGGGCCATGCACACTATCCAAAGATTCAGCTAGCTCCCAGCTCATCTTGTAAGGCCGAGCTACCACTCCTCATCGAGCTAGGTATCCCAACTCCCACAAGCTAAGTCATTCAATTATAGATTTTTGCAGTGTAATGTTACGTAAATAGAAGAGATCTTTCCTCCTTCTCCTCCCTCCATTATATAGAGTTTTGAACTCCTTTACCTTCCCAAAATATCATTTTATTTAATGATTAATAAATTAATTCATAAAAATTCCTCCCTGTACAAGTGTCACCCATCCCTTTCATTCCTCCAAAAACTAATTTCTTTAATTAATTATTTACCCTTATTTCCCTCACCCACCTAGAGTCACTCCTAGAATCGCTCCTAGGTGTCCCCAAATTCCCTTACAGGTTTTAATGACTTTCCCCATTATTAATTTTCTAGTTCAGTTTTAAATTAGAAAGATCTTAATGGTAGATACCTTACTAAGTTTGACTTTCTGCTTTTCCCCTTGTGTTTCCCCTTTCTTTTTATGTTTCCCTCTTTTCCTAGTTTCCTAATCATTTTAGAGTTCACCTTTTTCCCTTTTTCATTTAGAACTCAATTTGGCAGGTGTAGAAATTAACTTTTTTCCCTTTTCCCCTTTTTAATTAATAATATTTTTAAAATTATCCTAATACAATAAAACAATTATTCCCCCCCTTTTTTTAATTTTTATCCCAAGAGATTTTTGTAAAACACTTTAATTGCTTATCCCTTCTTGTCACGAGGTAATGAAGATTATCTTTATTATTTATTTATTTTTATTTTATTTATTATATATATATATATATATTTAATAAAAAGGTAAAATTTTACCACCAACAAAGATTAGACCTAGACCTTAATTTCCTAGGCGGGGCGACACACATTTTTTTTTCCTTTTTTTTTTAAGGGAAAGGTTTCAAATATTCCTTAACACTTTATTGTCCTAAATCCATCTAGTTTTATTCATTTATTAAATAGCCACACGACGTGCCCTTCAGGACGCACTAGGTGCTCCAAGGGTGCCACTCGCCTCTTTCCATTTTTCTTTCACGACGTGCCCTTTAGGATGCACCGTGTGCTCCAAGGGTGCCACTCGCCTCTTGACTGACTTGGTAGACATCAAAAACCCCTAGAGTCAATACTCCACCAGGTGAACTTGTGGGATACTAATGGCCTCTAAGAAATAAGGCCCATGCCTTATTGCACACCCCTTAGAATAATCATGAGCGACTGTCACAGTCTTCCCTCATGACATCGTGGTCCTCTCGAAATAGGTAACCATTAACCTATAGTTCGAGCCATGGAGGGAGTGCTAGTAGGATGTGGTAGGACTGTTTTCCACACCTCTCCCTCAAAATCTCTGGTAGTCATGCGTGACCCCTCTACTCCACATGTGAGTCTGGTCGACAAGCTACAATCATCCTGCATCATCAATGAATCATGTCAGCAATATATCCATAATCATATCACCTAACCAGATGCACTAATATCATATATAAAATAGTCAAACCCCAATGGTTCACTCCCCGACTCGATCCAGAATCTAAGGGGTTCCATCGATGCCTCTCTATCCTCGAGGTCCAAAATCCTGTACACTTAGTAAAACCAAATCAATAGCACCTATATATGACAATGCAGTAAAACAACATGTCATCAACCCATAACACCTCATAATCAAATCAATGTTTTAATAGCATAATAATCCGGATCACTTGAGAGCAAGTGTCCTCAAAGAATAAGTCCACTCAATGCACAAGAGTGGGATGTTACACAATTAAGACCTCTAGTGAACCTGAAATGACCATTTCATCAAAACAAGTTGTTATGGATGACCAAATGATGATGGATTTGCTTGGAGATGATCATACAATGGATGAAATTAGATAGGAAATTGGTGCACAACCTTTTGATGATGAATTTTATGTGGTGCAACCTCTTTTCAGATATTCATACATTCTAGAAACCATTCATTGGAATGTCCACTATCCTCCTTGTTGTGGCCACCACAATCCCCCTTTTTATTTTACTTATCAAAGAAAAAGAAAGCCCCCCCATACCAAAATTTGAGCTCTAATTCTTAATCCACTACTACTACGATACTATTGAATATTATTTTTCTACCTTGAGGGGTTAAGGGTTTAGATATTTATTAATTATTTATGTTTGAAGAAGTTTTTCATAACCAATAATCTCTTTGATCTTATACTTTCATATGTTCATCATTATAACTTTTATTTATGATTCTTTTGTGTTCCTTTTGTGATGAGATTGAAAAGTTTTCTTTTGAACCTATTGCTTTAGTTGGTTTTAATGGATTTAGAGGTATTGTTTGATCGTGCATTGTAACATCCCGCTCTGGTGCACTGAGAAAACTTATTCTTTGAGGATACTTGCTCGCAAGGGATTTGGACTTTTATGATGATAAAACATTTATCCTTGATTATGATGCGTTATGATAGATGACATGATGTTTTACTTATTTGACATAGACAGGTGCTATTGACTCAGTTTTATTGAGTGTGTAGGGTTTTGGACCTTGAGGATGCAGAGGCATCAATGGAACCCCTTGGACTCCGGATTGAGTCAGGGAGTGTGCTATTTGGGTTGATTTATTTACTGTGATATTTCATTGATTTGATGATTGATGTGGACATGTTCTGACACGATTGTTGATGATGCAGGCTGAAAATAGCTTGCCAACCAGACTCACATATGGAGTAAAGGGGCCACACACAATTTTCAGAGAGGTTGAGGGAGAGGGGTGGACAACAGCCCTGCCACAGCCTACTAGAACTCCCGCCCTGGCTCGAACTGTAGGTTAACGATTACCTAGTTCGAGAGGATCCACGATGCAGTGAGGGCAGACTGCGACAGTCGCTCATAATGATTCTAAGGGGCGCGCAATAAGGCGGGGGCCTTATTCCTTAGAGCCCTTAGTCTCCCACAAGTTCACCTGGCGGAGTGTTGACTCCAGGGGTTATAGATGTCTACCAATCAGTCAAGTTGGCGAGTGGCACCCTTGGAGCA
>JASDQU010736072.1:181959-217425 GCA_032191745.1 Picea mariana
CATGGTTTTAAATTGTAAAGAGGAATTAAATTATTTAACTTGTGGAAGTATAAAAAGATCTTAAATTAATAATAAAGGGAAAAGAGTAAATAGTGCAACTGCCATTTTGGCTCTAATAAAAAGGGGAAAGAAGGGAATAATAAGAATTAGGAAACTAATTAATGGAGGAAACATAATAAAGGAAAGTTGGGAACCAAATTTTTGGTTACCACATTTTTGTTGCATGTAAATTTTGTTTTACTCTAAGACAGTGAGATGGGTACCCTGATTGTTTCTGCCATTGCCTGGATAATGGTGGTGGAAACTGCATTCGCTACCCTAATAGACGAGTCTAACTCTGTTCGGCGATCGGCGGGTCTTGCGTTTTCATTGCTAGCAGCATTGTCTTCCTTTTTGGGTCCTTCAAACTGTTCTGGTTATTATTTAAAATATTGATTAATCTCCAGGCGCGCTAACTCCAGCTAGGCGCACTGTTAGTCCCTCTGTTACGTGCATGGAGCCTTCTATTCATCCTGGATGGTCGTTTTCATTCATGATCATTTTTAGTAACAACCTGGATCCTTTTTAATCTGGGAGGTATCTATCCATTTCCCTCACGCCCAGCTTAAACTGTAACGAGCAGCGTTTTTCCCGGCAACCTCACGACTCTCCTCCTGCGTAGACTCTGGATTCTATCACTGCCGACCTGTAGCTTAATTCTTTTGACAGTCTGAGACCCTAAAAAAAAATTGGCTGCTTCTGACCCTTTCCTTAAATCTTCGCCTTAATGGCCGCCCCGATATGCACACTGGCCGACTGTCAGAGGTGCGGTTTTCAGAATGGGATGCACGACCGAATGGCGCTACCGATGGAATAGTGCCAGATCACATGCTAGAATGATTCTGATCTACATGTGATATCCTCCGTAAATTGTTTTCTAATCCTGGTATTTACCACTTAAGGAGTTGTCGGTAATTTCATGTTAATGAACTGTAGTAATTGTTAGATTCACAAGTAAACGAATGGTACCATAATGTAAATTATCGACTTTCTGTTGCAATTTATTATAATAAATAATAGAAATGATAATTTGCTTCTTAGGGACTGTTAATGCAACATAGGGCAATGAAATGTTAGCATAGGTACAGGAATGTAATTATTTAACATTCTGTTGGCAATTTATTATAATATTAAATGGTTGATGATTACTATTGGAAGTAATGCGTGGTTGATGATGGCATATTGTTTCTATTGTTAATGGGTTAAAATTGATTGGTTATATTAAAGCTGTCTAGTTTCCTATTGTTGTGAATGGAATTGTTCCCTTTTTCTTCCCTTAGAATCTTGATGTTTTAGACATTCTAATTAAGGGTGAGTGGTATGGTAACAATGGTTAATTGGAGATAAAAGCGCTTCTTGATATCTTCCCTATTATGGCCTTAGTTTTAAGTTAATGTCAATAATTATATTGTAATGATTATGTCATTGATTTTTGGATATCGCATCATTTATGGATTAAAAACCGATGGGAAGTTGCGTAAAATATGGTTCACCATTACCGGCTATGGAATTATAAATTGGGTTCAATGAGTTAAGGTTAAGGTTAAATTATATGCTTACAATAAAAGAACCTTATTTACAATGTGGTTTACAATGTGATTCAGTATGAATTGACTCCTTACATTCCTCATCTTTATTTGTTTGCTATGATATTGAAATGTCAGTTCATTTCACTTTATAGATTGTAGCATGTAAAGGTAATTCTTTTACAATATGAAAAATGCTATGCTAGTATTGATAACATGTGTAGGTAAGATCATGGTTAATTTCCTTACAAGTTATTATAGTATGAAAAGTAATGAAATGGTTATTTCGTTGTAGGGATAGTTAAAATTATTTTTAACTTCATGTAAATGTTATTCCTGCATACTTTTATAACTTAAATGTAATGGGGTTACCCTTCTAGGGAAGTAATTTGTAGTTGGGTTGTTGGGATAACACATGAAACGGAAGGTGATCGTTATTTGCGCAAAAGTTAATGGGATATAAATATAATATGTTTATTATGTCATGGCAGCGTCATCGTAATTTTAGTTGTTATTGATAACATATGGTGTAAGGTCCTGAGATTAAGTACAACAATTTATTCTTAGTTAGTAGATAAGGGTTGTTGTTCATTTAATTATGCAGTACTTGGGCGATAAACCTTGCGTGTGCTTGGTCTGTTGGTGTCGGGTGGGATGTAGACACCTCCATGTTCCTTAGAACAGTCGCCAGCCCTGAGACCTTAAATGGTTAAAATCGATGGGAACCTAGGCTTGAGCATTGATTATGTGTCTTGGAGTTCCTAACCATTGCAGGGTAGGATGTGCGGGAAGTCAGTCTTTTTATGGTCGATTGATGGTCATTTAATGCTTGCAGTACTTGTTGTGCGTCTTATGTTGTCTCGTTGTGTTCATCATGGTTGTGTCTTGTTAGTCGTCGGGTGGTGATGTAGAGTCGAATGTGTTGTTCCCTTGTGCACGCGCGCACACACTTAAAAAAAAAGAAAACAAAAAAAAAAAATTACTTGTTATAAGAGGTTGTCGTCGTAACGAGGAGGATGTTACATATGGTATTAGAGGGGGTTCGACCCGCGACTTGGGATTCGCTACAGCTTTCATTGACATGATTTGATTTTATATTACTGTCGTTGATCGAGTTGATTGTGTACGTGCAGGTAATCATGGTTAGAGGACGTCGCGGAGGCAGACGACGGGGTGCTAGGGGAGGAGGCGCGACGCCTCCAGTAACATCCACGGCTGAGGGGTCTAACCCCCAGGGAGGAGAGCAGGTTCTCGGACAGGAGCACATAGAAGTTGGCGATGTTGTTGGGATGATGAGATCTTTTTAGCACATGTCCGAGGCACTGATCAGCCGTTTGGACAGAGATGAGGCTAGGGCACCGGCACCCGTTGAGGTTCCACCGCGCGCACCGACCGTTACTAGTAGCATTCACTGTGAACTCGAGAAGGTCAAATTTCTCGAGTTCTTTGGTGCCCAGAACGGCGCAGCCGCTGAGGCATGGCTGGAGAACATGGTGATGTGCTTCACACTTCGCAATTATACCTCCAACATGAAGGTCTGCATGGCGGTCTTTCAAATGAAGGGGAGCGCTCTTCTATGGTGGAAGATGCTCCTACCACAGCTGAACATGGCCGTTGAAGACGTGTCATGGGAACTGTTCGAGGAACGGTTCCGAGAGAGGTACCTTTCAGAGGAATTCATTGAGTGTTAGATCAACGAGTTCAACGCATTACGACAGGGAGGTCGTACGGTGCCCAAGTACGAGGCACGTTTTATGGAGCTACTCCGGTATGCTCCACACCTTAACACAGAAAAACTTAAGGTCAACAGGTTCATGTTTGGCCTTAACGGCAACCTACGTGCAAAGGTTAGGATTTTGATGCCTCAAACCTTGCACGATGTTGTCCAGAAGGCCCTCATAGCAGAGGAGGAGCTTATCAGTGGGGGTCAGACTAGGACTCTAGCAAGACCAGCAGGGCAGGTTTCATCTGGGACACAGCAGCACCGGACCCCAGCGAGACATACACCGGGATATCGTGGCTTCCAGAGGTAATCCACTTTCACTACACCCCGGCGACCATTGCCTCAACAATGGGCACCTTATCGAGGACCACAGCATCAACAACAGTGTCGCCCATAGTAGCAACAGTTTAGGCCTGTTCAGCAGAACAGACTAGGTTTTCAGGCTGGTGGGCCGTCGTCTACTACTTCGGGTACCAGGACTATTGGGCCGAAGAAGGGGTGTTGGACGTGTGGGGAGCCACACTACCAGCGTGACTGTCCTATGGAGAGGACCAGAGTGTCTGGATCAGTCGGAACCACTACAATTGGAGATATGGGCAAGGCCCATCGGATTCATGCAGCGGTGAATAACCGCCAGACATAACATCAGTCGACTGTGCTCGAGATGACAGGTACTGTCGCTGACCAGACCCTTAGAATTTTGATAGACCCAGGTGCTACAGAGAGTTTAATTTCTGGTGCAGCGCTAAAAAGGATTAAGGTAAAGGTTGTCGAACAGGACAAGTTTAGCTTCGTAGAGATGGCTTTAAGAGCCAAACAGAAGGTTGGAGAAAAAGTTATAGGCTGTGCCCTTAACCTAGGAGAGTTTGTCACGAGGGTCAGCTTGTACATTACGATCTTAGGATCTTATGACGTCATGATTGGTATGGATTGGTTGGAATCGCATGAGGCGATACTCAACTGTAAGATGAAACAGTTGATCTTGGTTCATGATGAAGGACAGAGATGTATGATTGTAGGATGGAACCAGGGAGTATCACTGAGGTTCGTCACTTCCTTACAGTTACAGAAGAGTATGCACAAGGGGTGCAAGGTTTATGCGATCCTTGTGCTAAATGAAAAGGGAGTAGCGGAAGGTCTAGAACACCTTCCGGTGGTGAAGGAGTTTGCAAACATATTTCTAGAGGAGTTACATGGGATGCCACCAGAAAGGGAATTGTATTTTACCATAGACCTGAAACCGGAGACCGAACCGATAGCAAGAACGCCTTATCAGATGTCAACCCCGGAGTTGCAAGAGTTGAAAATGAAACTAAAGGAGTTGTTAGACCTGGGACTGATACGCCCTAGTGTGTCACCGTGGGGTGCACCATTTATCTTCATTCGGAAGAAGGATGGATCGTGGAGGCTTTGCATTGACTACCGTCAACTGAACAAGGCTACGATCAAGAATCAGTATCCCTTGCTGAGAATTGATGATCTGCTCGATCAAATGAAGGGCGCGATGGTGTTCTCCAAGATCGATTTGCGATCAGGGTATCACCAGTTACGGATCAAGGAGGATGACGTCCCTAAGACAGCCTTTAAGACGAGATTTGGACATTACGAGTTTACTGTTTTATCGTTTGGACTGACAAACACCCCAGGGGTATTTATGAGTTTGATGAACGGGGTGTTCCGCGAGTACTTGGAAAAGTTCGTCCAAGTATTCATTGACGATATTTTGATCTACTCTCGGATGATGGAGGAGCATGACAAGCACTTGCACTTGGTACTAAAGTGTCTATGAGAGCACAAATTGTATGGGAAGTTGTCCAAATGCTCTTTTTATCAATCGAGGATTCACTACTTAGGGCATGTCATCTCCGACGAAGGTATCGCCGTGGATCCAGCTAAGGTTGAGGCTATTATGGAATGGCCTACGCCGACGAATGTCATAGAAGTGCGTAGTTTTATGGGTTTAGCAGGATACTATCGACAGTTTGTCAAGGGATTTTCGAAGATAGAAAATCCAATCACGGAATTGCAGAAGAAAAACAAGAATTTTGTTTGGACCGAGAAATGCGCGGAAGAATTTTGGAGGCTTAAGGAGTTGTTGATCACAGTGTCGATACTAAAGGTCCCTGACATGGACGCAGACTTCTTGGTATACACAGATGCATCCAAGGAAGGTTTAGGCAGAGTCTTGATGCAAGACAGACGAGTGATTGCTTACATTTTGAGGAAATTGAGAAGGCACAAGGAGAACTACACGATGCACGATTTGGAGTTATTAGCCATCGTATATGCCTTGAAGGTTTGGAGACACTACCTTGTTGGACGAAAATTTGAATTAAAGACTAATCATTGTGGGCTACAACACATTTTCATGCAAAGCGACCTGAACGCGCGACAACAGCATTGGTCGGAATTGCTTAGCGAGTACAACTTTGAGATCACTTACATAAAGGGAACAGTGAACCGAGTGGTGGATGCTTTGAGTCAGAGGTCGTGCATCTTTTCGGTGTTGCCTCTTCAGACAAATCTACATGAGAAGATTCTCACTTTACAACGTGATGATGATTGGTACAAAGAGGTCGAGGGTTTTATCGGACAAAACACCATGATGGTACCACGATATGAGGGATTTTCATTTTATAGCAATGGGTTATTGAGGTTTATAAGTTGGATTTACATACCACCAAACGACGAGTTAAGGATATTGATCCTGACCGAGGCTCATAGAGAAGTTTACATGGCTCACCTAGGAGTCACGAATATGAGGGCAGACCTTAAACCCTTATTCTTTTGGAAGGGAATGAAGGCCGACATAGTCAACTTTGTCGCTAGATGTCTAGAGTGTCAGCAGGTAAAGGCTGAACATAGACACCCGGCAGGATTACTTCAACCACATGCCATTCCAGAATCGAAATGGGAAGTTATTTCGATGGATTTTATTGTTGGATTGCCACTGATGGCAAGGAGACACGACTCGATTTTCGTAGTAGTAGACACTCTGACGAAGAATGATCACTTTATTCCTGTGCGTACGACATATCAGGCACCTGACATAGCTAGAGTTTTCATCAGTGAGATTGTGAGGCTTCATGGCGTGCCTAAGAGGATTATATCTGATCGAGGATCGATGTTTACTGGATGATTTTGGACGAGTTTCCAAGAGGCCTTGGGAACTCAACTTAACTTTAGTACTGCGTATCACCCAGAGACTGACGGACAGACAGAACGAACAAACCAAACCTTGGAAGACATGTTGCGCATGTATGTGATGGACCAACAAAAGCGTTGGGAGGAATTCTTTCCTCTACTAGAGTTCGCTTACAACAACAGTTACCAGAGCACCATTAAGATGGCGCCTTTTGATTTTCTTTATGGGTGACCATGTCGAAATCCCTTGAGTTGGGATCAGCTTGAGGATAGGGTCCTGGTGGGAACAGAAGCGATCCAATAAATGGAAGGGAAAATGCAAACCATAAGACAAAGGATTAAAGAAGCACAGGATCGACAGAAGAGTTATGCTGATGCGCACCGATTCGACCATAGTTACGAGGTCGGTGATCGACTCTTCTTACGGGTTAAACCGCATAAGAGTTCGATCAAGTTTGGAAAGGGAGCTAAACTCTCTCCTAGGTTCATGGGACCTTTCGAGATTGTAGAGAGAAAGGGGCTCGTGGCCTATCGACTAGCCTTGCCTGATTCTTTCAGGCGTATGCATGATGTTTTTCATGTATCCGTTTTGAGACATTATATTAGTGATCCTACACATGTGATTGACATGAGTTCCTTGCAGGTATCAGACGAGGGAGTGCTCATGACTGAGCCAATCCGCATTGTAGATCATCGTGTTCGACAGTTACGACGTCGAACGGTAGATCAGGTCAAGGTCCAGTGGGACAGTTATAGTCCGCACTCGATGACCTGGGAGGACGCATATGATATGCGCCAGCAGTTTCCATTTTTGTTTGATAGATAGACTTATGATACTGTGATACATTTATTTCGGCATTTATACTGAGAAAATTTGGGATGAAGTTTAGACCAAGAGGGGGTGTATGTAACATCCCGCTCTGGCGCACTGAGAAAACTTATTCTTTGGGGACACTTGCTCGCAAGTGATCTGGAATTTTATCATGATAAAACATTTACCCTTGATTATGATGCGTTATGATAGATGACATGATGTTTTACTTATTTGACATAGACAGGTGCTATTGACTCAGTTTTATTGAGTGTGCAGGGTTTTGGACCTTGAGGATGTAGAGGCATCAATGGAATCCCTTGGACTGCGGATTGAGTCGGGGAGTGTGCTATTTGGGTTGATTTATTTACTGTGATATTTCATTGATTTGATGATTGATGTGGACATGTTCTAACTTGATTATTGATGATGCAGGATGACGATAGATTTCCGGCCAGACTCACATATGGAGTAAAGGGGCCACACACNAGAGGCATCAATGGAATCCCTTGGACTGCGGATTGAGTCGGGGAGTGTGCTATTTGGGTTGATTTATTTACTGTGATATTTCATTGATTTGATGATTGATGTGGACATGTTCTAACTTGATTGTTGATGATGCAGGATGACGATAGATTTCCGGCCAGACTCACATATGGAGTAAAGGGGCCACACACGATTTCCAGAGAGGTTGAGGGAGAGGGGTGGACAACAGCCCTGCCACAGCCTACTACCACTCCCGCCGTGGCTCAAACTATAGGTTAATGATTACCTAGTTCGAGAGGATCTACGATGCCATGAGGGAAGACTGCGACAGTCGCTCAGGATGATTCTAAGGGGTGCGCAATAAGGCGGGGGCCTTATTCCTTAGAGCCCTTAGTTTCCCACAAGTTCACCTAGCGGAGTGTTGACTCCAGGGGATATAGATGTCTACCAATCAGTCAAGTTGGAAAGTGGCACCCTTGGAGCATGTGGTGCATCTTGAAGGGCACGTCGCGTGAAAGAAACACAAGTTAGTGAGTGGCACCGTTGGAGCATGTGGTGCATCCTGAAGGGCACGTCGCACAAAAGAAACAACTGATGCGAGTGGCACCCTTGGAGCACGTGGTGCGTCCTGAAGGGCATGCCGCATTGATGTTGAGGAAGGAACAAACCTAGATGGCCCTAAGACATTTAACACCTTAAGAAATGATTAAAATGACTTCCCTAAATAATTGTCACCCAGTTCAGAATCTAAACCTAAGTCTAAAACTTCTCTAGGGTAAAATTTTGTTTACCCTTAAGAAAAAGACCCTATAAAAATAAAAATAAAGATATAAACTAAAACCCACTTAAGTAATAGTTTTAGTATTCTTAAATTTAGAGGGTAAAATGAAGAGAAGAACAAATTAATTAAAATCCATGGTTTTAAATTGTAAAGAGGAATTAAATTATTTAACTTGTGGAAGTATAAAAAGATTTCAAATTAATAATAAATGGAAAAGAGTAAATAGCGCAACTGCCATTTTGGCTCTAATAAAAAGGGGAAATAAGGGAATAATAAGAATTAGGAAACTAATTAATGGAGGAAACATAATAAAGGAAAGTTGGGAACTTATGGTAAAAAGTGAGGTCAACATAGTAAGGAATCTGCAATAAAGAACCTTCTAATTTGAGCTAATTTAGCAACATCCTTTTAGGGAAAGTATTTAAAACATGTAAGGGGATCTAGGAACACCTAGGAGTAAATTTAGGAGCAACTCTAGGTGGGTGAGGGAAGTGAGACAATTAATAAATTTGAAGAAAATATTTATTGGAGAAAAGGGAAGGATGGACAACACTTGTGCGAAGGAGAAAATTTGGAATATTTTTATTAAAACTTAATTTAAATGTGATTGAGGGAAAGTTGGAGGTTCTAAAAAATCTATAAAAGAAAGGGAAGTGGAGGAAGAAAGGGGATCAGCTGTTAGCGTAATGTTACGCTAACAGCCAGAATTGTGACTTGAGTGATTACTTGTGGGGAGTTGGGATTTTCCAGCTCAGATAGGAGTGGTAGCTCAGCCTTGCGAGGCGAACTGGGAAGCTAGATGTACCATCTGGAAAGTGTGTGGCCCCTTTGTGGCTTGGGGGGCTAAGGGGGAAGCAGAGTACCCCTAGTATTGGCTGGGAGGTATCGGTGAGGTCTCGACGGTCGGCCAGCAGGAGAGGGACGGAGCGCGCGGACGACACTCGGGGAAAGCGAGCAGGCAACGATACGCTTCTGGTTGAATGCTAGAATGTTGTAGGATTGATGATTTAGATCGGCATGTGTATTGAGTAGAAACTTTTAACTTTAATATGTGTTTGGTTCTTGTTGGATTGATTGTTTTTATCACTCCAGTATTTGTAAATATATGAAAAATTTAATAGATGTAAAAGGTTTCCTCAGCTTGGTTTTAGGCTTGTTGGATAATCATAGTCTGTGAATGATGCAGAAGATGAGAGTTTATTTAATAAATTATATTTAATGAGAATGAGGGTTAGCAAAAATTTTACAGGCAGTATCTTATATCCCATCTGCGCACTGTAAATCTTGTCAAATTTTACATCTAAAACGAATCTAGTAATAACATAATTTGTATGCTAGCCATCAATTTGGTGGGAGCATTTTAAACAACGCACCATGGCTCACGAAATTTTACCCCTGGCTGCGATCCGCGGGTACTTTGACTGCCTGTCCCTCCTTTAGGTAGGTAGACTTCTTCTGCATAAATTAAAGTTAGTGATTATAGATGTAGGCACTCCATACAGTCCAATGAATGGCTCACAGACAGATTTCTTAACAGTGGTATATTACCTGCAACCATTTTTTCCTAACGACTACGATTTATTAACCGGTAGATACCCATGAGCGATTGAGAGGCTTAGATTATGCCCAACAATTCTTGGTTACTGTTCGTCTAATTTTCTAGAAGTAGGGTTGTAGTGCTGCCGTGGAGTCAACGTCAATTCCCTTGCTTGCACAGAGTATACCTCATCCTTGTTTGCACAATGACCCATGCCTAAATGGTGTGTTTGAATATCTATTCCGGCACGGCTATATATATTATTGATTATGATATTCTAAAACCTATAAATTACGCCCACCTCAGGAAATGTTAAAGATATATGTAATGTGTGACTGCAACCTCGTATCAATTGATTGGTCCGACTGTGGCATTTTGGTGACCACATTTTTGTTACGTGTAAATTTTGTTTTACTCTAAGACAACAAGATGGGTACCCCGATTGTTTCTGCCATTGCCTGGATAATGGTGGTGGAAACTGCATTCGCTACCCTAATAGACGAGTCTAACTCTGTTCGGCGATCGACAGGTCTTGCGTTTCCATTGCTGGCAGCATTGTCTTCCTTTTTGGGTCCTTCAAACCATTCTGGTTATTATTTAAAATATTGATTAATCTCCAGGCGCGCTAACTCCAGCTGGGTGCAGTGTTAGTCCCTCTGTTATGCACATGGCGCCTTCTATTCATCCTGGATGGTCGTTTTCATTCATGATCATTTTTAGTAACAGCCCAGATCCTTTGTCATCTGAGAGGTATCTATCCCTTTCCCTCACGCCCAGCTTAAACGGTAACGAGCAACATTTTTCCCGGCAACCTCACGACTCTCCTCCTGTGTAGACTCTGGATTCTATCACTGCCGACCTGTAGCTTAATTCTTCTGACAGTCTGAGACCCTAAAAAAAAATCAGCTGCTTCTAACCCTTTCCTTAAATCTTCGCCTTAATGGCTGCCCCGAGATGCATGCTGGTCGGCTGTCAGAGGCACGATTTTCAGAATGGGATGCATGATTGAATGGTGCTACCGATGGCATAGTGCCAGATCACGTGGAAAAATGATTCTGATCTGCGTGTGATATCCTCTGTAAATTGTTTTCTAATCCTGGTATTTACCACTTAAGGAGTTGTCGGTAATTTCATGTTAATGAACTGTAGTAATTGTTAGATTCACAAGTTAACGAATGCCACCATAATGTAAATTATCGACTTTCTATTGCAATTTATTATAATAAATAATTGAAATGATAATTCGGTTCTTAGGGATTTTTAATGCAACATAGGGCAATGAAATGTTAGCGTAGGTACAAGAATGTAATTATTTAACATTCTGTTGGCAATTTATTATAATATTAAATGGTTGATGATTACTGTTGGAAGTAATGCGCGGTTGATGATGGCATATTGTTTCTATTGTTAATGGGTTAAAATTGATTGGTTATATTAAAGCTGTCTGGTTTCCTATTGTTGTGAATGGAATTGTTCCCTTTTTCTTCCCTTAGAATCTTGATGTTTTAGATATTCTAATTAAGGGTGAGTGGTATGGTAACAATGGTTAATTGGAGATAAAAGCGCTTCTTGATATCTTCCCTATTATGACCTTAGTTTTAAGTTAATGTCAATAATTATCTTGTAATGATTGCGACATTGATTTTTGGATATCGCATCATTTATGGATTAAAAACCGATGGGAAGTTGCGTAAAATATGGTTCACCATTACTGGCTATGGAATTATAAATTGGGTTAAGTGAGTTAAGGTTAAGGTTAAATTATATGCTTACAATAAAAGAACCTTATTTACAATGTGGTTTACAATGTGATTCAGTATGACTTGACTCCTTACGTTCCTCATCTTTATTTGTTTGCTATGATATTGAAATGTCAGTTCATTTCACTTTCTAGATTGTAGCATGTAAAGGTAATGCTTTTACAATATGAAAAATGATATGTTAGTATTGAAAACATGTGTAGGTAAGATCATGGTTAATTTCCTTACAAGTTATTATAGTATGAAAAGTAATGAAATGGTTGGTTCGTTGCAGGGCTAATTAAAATTATTTTTAACTTCATGTAAATGTTATTCCTGCATACTTTTATAACTTAAATGTAATGGGGTTACCCTTTTAGGGCAGTAATTTGTAGTTGGGTTGTTGGGATAACACATGAAACGGAAGGTGATCGTTATTTGTGCAAAAGTTAATGGGATATAAATATAATATGTTTATTATGTCATGGCAGCGTCATCGTAATTTTAGTTGTTATTGATAACATATGGTGTAAGGTCTTGAGATTAAGTACAACAATTTATTCTTAGTTAGTAGATAAGGGTTGTTGTTCATTTAATTATGCAGTACTTGGGCGATAAACCTTGCGTGTGCTTGGTCTGTTGGTGTCGGGCGGGATGTAGACACCTCCATGTTCCTTAGAACAGTCGCCAGCCCTAAGACCTTAAATGGTTAAAATCGATGGGAACCTGGGCTTGAGCGTTGATTATGTGTCTTGGAGGTCCTAACCATTGCAGGGTAGGACAGGAAGTTAGTCTTTTTATGGTCGATTGATGGTCGTTTAATGCTTGTAGTACTTGTTGTGCGCCTTATGTCGTCTCGTTGTGTTCATCGTGGTTGCGTCTTGTTAGTCGTTGGGTGGCGACATAGAGTCGAATGTGTTGTTCCCTTGTACAAGTGTGCACACACTTAAAAAAAAAAAAAAATTTACTTGTTATAAGAGGTTGTCGTCGTAACAAGGAGGATGTTACATGCATGATTGCAGGGTTTAATTCTCTATTTTATGACTTGAAGAGAATTTGATTTTAAGGATCAACTACATCTTTGTGCATTGGCTTGTACTGTCATCTCACTACATCATTGAGAAATGAATGAGTGGATTGAATGAAAAGAATATCATTACTTTTCATCTTATACTTGTTGTCCTCATATTCATGCTCAAGTTCTCACATGTTAATCAAATTCCTTAGTTTAAAATCCATAACTAAAATCATAGGATATTTTAATCTTTTCCAAGAGTTAGAGATATTATTTTTTATTATATGCAAGAAAGAAAAAAAATTCTACATATTTTTCATGACATTTGGTTATAGGAGAATATTTTTCATAAAAAACCGAGATCATAGATGATTTCTTCTAAGAAATTCTTTCTTTTTTTTTCCTCATTTTTTGACAAGCCTCACTCTTTTTCATAAATTTGTTAGTAAAATAGAAAGGGGAAAGAATGTATATTTCATAACCTATTAGAAAGTTTCATCTTCGTTTTATAACAAAGCCAATTCTTCCTATGGTTGTAGTGATAGGGTTGCAACGTCATTTACTATGTAAGATATTTATGTTGTTTCTAGTTCCCAAGATAATCATGTCTAAATAGAATAGAAATGTGGTGTACAATCAAGGAAGAATGATCATGTGAATTTGGTCACAAAGCACAGGAAACTAAAAATTGGAGCCTTTTAGTGATAAAAGTATATGGAAATAACAAATTTCCTATGCATGTAGCACCCTTTATTATTATCAATTTAACCTTTCTGTATAGGTATGGGTTCAACCTAAGTAAAGCAATGGTGCAGAATAATTTGATCCTTTGTTTAGGTGTTATATCTCATGGATCATCTGGATCAATCATTTATTTTAACAATTACCTTCATCCAAATCTCATATTATGGATCCATTCATTTACGAGATCTATTCAAGATTCTATTTTCTTTCTCCGATGGCCACGAGTTGGAGAAGACATTCTTACCTTGCATGGCACCTGATGTGCCATGTATATGTCATATAATAGGGAGTATGACGTGTCATCTCAGATCCATTTTATCCTATGTAATATTGCATGGATCCTCCTCAATAGATTTCATAACCTATTAGCAAGTGTCTTATTCCTTTTATAAAAAAATCTATTCTTCCTATGGTTTTAGTGACAGGGTTGCATAGTGATTTCCTATACAATATACTTATGTTATTTCAAGTTCCCAAGAGAATCATGTCTAAATAAAAGAGAAATATGATGTACAATCAAAAAAGAATGATCATGTGAATTTGGCCACGGAGTGAAACCCTAAAAGCATATGGAAACCCTAAATTTCCTATGCATGCAACACCCTTTATTATTATTAATTTAACCTTTCATGTATAGGTATGAGTTCAACCTGAGTAAACCAATGGTGCATAATAGTTTGATCCTTTGTTTAGGTTTTATATCCCATGGATAATTCATATCCACCTTTTCTTTTAAGAAGTAGCTTCATTGAAATCTCATTTGGATCGAATCTTTTACGAGATCTACTCAACACTTACACTTTCCCATTCTATTTGCTTTCTCTAATGAATACGAGTTGGAAACAAAATTATAGCCTTGACACCCGATGTGGCATGTACGTGTCATCTAACAGGGAGTATGATGTGTCATCTAATAGGGAGTATGATGTGTCATCTAAGATCCCTGTTATCCTATGTAATCTTATGTGGCTCCTACTAATGTGCTAATAAATATAAAGTGAAATTATTATAACCTATTACTAACTTATAAATAAATGGAAGGAAATGTACTCCCTTCAATATGATGTCCAAAACTTCCACGTAACATTGTTAACTCAATATTAAATTTCTTATTTTGTGTTTTTAGTATTATTACTAACTTATAAATAAATGAAAGGAAATGTACTCCCATCAATATGGTGTCCAAAACTTCCACGTAACATTGTCAACTCAATATTAAATTTCTTATTTTGTGTTTTTAATATGGTTGTATATATATCATTATGGTTAAAATTATCATTATTAGATGAAAATGTAAATACTCAAACCCAAGATGTTAATGAACAAGTCATGTAATGTAATAGAAATATTTTAAAGTTAGTCTTCTATAGATGGTCTCTTTAATATCGCTTAACTCCATGCTCAATTTCAGGTCTTCAATCATTTTGGTTTGGACACTTTCGATATAGAGGGATATACCATGGATAGATACAGAGGGATATATCACTAGTCTTTTGTTGTAGCTTAGATAACTTTATAAAAAGTAATCTTATTTTATATTGTAAATATTGTTTCATTTATGAAAGTTTGGTTGCATTTTACAAAGTATGAGTTATTTTATAATCTACCTCTAAAGCATGAATTTTATTCTTGTACTAGCAATGCATTTCATTTTATTTCTACAACATGTTATGGATCTCTTTTTTGAATGGCTATAAAATTTTATTGAATTTTATTTCTTAAAGTGTTTTTATCTTTCTATGGATTCTTTTTTCTATGGATTCTTTTTTTTTAATGCTTATAATACTTTATTTTGAGTGGTGTTTTTAGCATGCTATTGATCCTTGTTTTTAGTGGCTACAGAACTTAATTTTTCAAAATAGTTTTCAAAATAGAATTCTAGATAGGATTTTTTTAGATTTTAGATAAGTACTCAATTAGTTTGGGCAACATCCAAAAACATTCTACTAGATTAATAATTAATAATATGTTTATTATTATTAAACAATATTATTAATTATAATATTACTAATGTAATAATATAATATATGATCATTAGGACATGCATCAATTAAAATAAGAATATATATTTACAATATTTGTGGTAACTAAATCTAGTTAGTGACTATTCAAACCCTATTTTTCTTTTAAATATGAGTAATACACCATTGGTACCTAAATCTAATAGAGGAAATCCTAACAAAGAAATCCTAAATATTCTGAATGGATATCTAAAATTAATAAGAAAAAACATAGAGAAGAGAGAGAAGCCAAACTTCAAAGTGAATTAGTGGAAATGATTCAAAGTGACTTAGTAGAAATGCTTCAAAATAACATAGTAGCAATGCTTCAAAGTGACTTAGTAGCAATGCTTGATAATAAATTTAGATAATTAAAAGATAATATTAAGAGACATATAGACAAATAAGTGTAGGGTTTGAGAATCAAGTTACAGAAAATGGATTCTAGATTACAAGAAATAGAAAAAAACATCCTAGAACAAAAAAAATCAAGTCAAGAAGAAGAAGTCCATGAAAATAACAATATGAGGGACAATATTAAAGAGATAGAAGAAAATTTAATGAACAATTTGACCCTAAATAGTGTATTGGATATAAAACCTATCAAAGAGGAAATGAATAAGATCATAGATTTAGACCATGAGCTTAACAAAAGATCATTGAAGCTCATATTTTTTGGTATAAAAGAACATAAAGATGAGGACACATTATATATACTCAGGGACAAATTAAAAAATAAATCACAAATTGAAGTGACTCGCCCTATAGGAGCAAAAAGGCTGATAAAAATAATTGAACATAAATATAAATTGATTTAGGTTATGGTAAGCTCTAATACCCATAAATATGACATACATAGTAAAAATTTGATCTTAAAAAGACTTAGAATATTTATAAATGAAGACCTCATTCTGGATGATGAAGCTAAATTAAGGAAGGAGGTTAGAAAGGTAGTAGAAGCCAAAAAGGAAGTAAAATGGACAATAATTAGGAACCAAAAAGTTATTATCAAGGATAGAGACCAAAAGGATAACAATACATGACAATTTGAGACACTTAGAATATTTTCTTGGAATCCTAACCTTCTAAGTCATAAAAACTTTAGTGAACTTGGAATGCTTCTATTAATGCTTTTCAAGCATCTAAATAACATTCTAAAGAAATCCAAATAATATTATTTTACTTTTCTTAAGGTCCAATAGACAATTTTAGTCTCAATTGGACATTAAACATCATCATTATATATATATATATATATATATATATATATATGGGTGAAATCATGAAGATGAGTTACACTTTTGCTTGTTTTATGAGAAAAAAACTGTATTTTCACAAGTTCTTCAACTTCCAGCATACAAAAGTATTTTTTTTATTTAGAATTTCGCTTTACAGTAAAAACAAAACTTGTGAAGAATTTTGTTATCTTTTCAATGACTATTTTTCAAATTTTTTTAATCACGATTTGATGTTTCAGTTTGACAATTGTTTAACAGTATGTTCCTTAAACATGAAAGGAATGATAATGAGTAATTGTTTTCTACAACAATGTATCTATTATTAAACTTATGTTTTTAAGAAATGAAATATACTAAAACAATCTACAAAGACTCTATTTTATTATGACTATAATTTTGAATCTAACGAATGAATATTATAATTTCTAGAATTTTTTGAAGTTGACCAAGCTGAAAACATTGCAGATTTTAAACACATGTTTTTCTACACCTTGTATCTATCTTAATTTTTACTTAAAACTAAAATCTAAATATACCCTTTTGAAAAGAACAATTTAAGGATTATGATTATATTTGTTTCTAAATTTTTCACAGTATATTTTTAGAGATACCGATATTTCATTTCACCAAATCATAATGTCTGCAAAAAATATTATGGAGTGATTTTTTTTTTTTTAATTAAATAAAATTAGATAAAAATAAAGAAAATGAAAACAAATTATAGGAATTGAAAGTAGATTCAATTTTGGAAATGCTGGTGTCATTTTTGAAACCAAATTCTCAATATTTGCAGGAGTCCGCCACTTCCAAAGTTTAGGTAAGCTTGGGGCAATTATCTAGTTATTTTTTTTTCAGTCCCAATTTCATGTTTTCGGTCAAAATAATCTTTCGGCTGAAAAAAAATTATTTCGGCCGAAAGACTAAATTCTAATGAAAACTGTCAAAAATGAAACGTTTCCAAGGTTTTCGACCGAAAAAAAACTTCTTTCGGCCGAAATCCTATTGAACGAATTCTATCGGTTAGAAAAAATGAAAAGACACATCCAATAGTTTTATTTCACGCTAAATTGTATAGATAGGCTTTTGACCAAACACATTTAATACAATTCATCGGATGGACAAACACATATGAGCTCGGGGATAGAGATTTCAAAGCATTTCTATTATTGATTGCAGTTGTATTCTTTTCTTTCTTTATTTATTCCCTTTGTTCCATAGGCTTAATCAAAGGATCGATATCGATACATGATGGTTTTCTAGAGCACCTAAAGAAAGTTTCAAATCAATTTTTTGGTTTTTTTTGAATAAGGTAATTGATGTTTGTTCAATTTTTTATTGGAATACCAATTTATATGTTGAAAGATAAATGTTTAGCATTTTTTCAAGGTGAAGTCTTCATTGAACATATATTTTATAGATAACTATAAAAGTCATGGGAAACAAAATTTTGCGCAAGAGAAAATTTGATCGCACTCGAGATGATACTCACCAAATCGAGCAAAGGAAAGAGCTTTATTGGAGAAAGAAACTAGAACATGCAAATATTGAAGAAAGAAACGATGATAATGTCAATAGATATTTTCAACAAGAAGAAGTTCAACTAGGTATGCATCCACATCTGATGATCGAACACACGACACACTTTGGGACTATATTCAGAAAGTACAGAATTCAAAGTATAGAATTCAAATTTAAAATATTGTAAATAATATAATTGATTGTAATTACAATTTGATGTTTTTCAAAAAACATAAATAGATTTGTCTCATAATCTCAAAGAAGACGTTGAAACCGAAATTGAAGCAGAAGGCACTAAAACTGGAATTGAAGCAGAAGATGAATCACCTATAGGTATGTACATAAATTTAGATAATACAAGATGAACACTCAAGTATATATAGTTTAGTGAATTTTTGTTCGGGTTATATTTTTTAATATAAACTTTAAATTGAAATATGCAGGAGAATCTATCAACATTGATGATGAAATATTAGAAAATGTTGATACTGACAAATTTGGGAAGAAAAAAACTAAACATTATATAAGATATCGAACTAAGAATATGTATAATACTTTTTTCAATGATGAATCAGTAACAGTACAAGCTTAACTTTTACTTTGTCTAATGAAGTCAAGAAAGTTAAAAGAAGCTACACCATTATTGGGTATTCAAAAGTTGACAAAGGATACAAAGGTGAAACAAAATGTCTTTAACAATATAACTAGTGTATTAAAAGATTTTGGAAAATCTCGAAAAGAACATTTCTGTGTTGCACGTAGAGTGATACAAACAACAGTTGTTTCATCTAGCAATATAAAATATCGTTTGACACGACACATGGAAAAAACGATGGGAACATCAAGAAAAACATTGCACAAACATAGAAAATTTTGATTGCAGATAGATGTAAATGATGAATTGGCTTGTTGGACATTGATTTCTAGACAACCCTACAAAGATAGACTTGCAGAAAATGTTAAAGAATTGGCTTGTAATTGTTGGTTGGAAGAATCTCGTGTTTCACTACATATAAAGGATGTGTTGCGATGAAGAATAGAACGAAAAAAATATGAAGAACATCCAAAACATATATTATTAATGACACAATTAGAGTTGTTCAATAAGTTCAAAGAAAAGCACAAAGAAGTTAAAATTTCCATCAATATATTTGTGCAACAAAAACCATGGTTTGTTATACCCATCATTGTTCGTGACACTTTTTGTTGTCATTATCATGTGGAACTTGAGTTGTATTATAATACTTTTTTGGATTTTGGTAAAACTTTATGGCCAGGTTCACTTCCTCCTTCCACTTTCCATGTTTTTATATCTAAAATTCTATGTGAAAGAGAAGATGATGATTTATTTTACAAAAAAAAATGTGTTGGTAGAAAAAAATGTGATCAATGTGGAAATCTAAGTTTGTTTCGTTCAAAGTATCATATTGATATGAATGATCGATCATTTTCTAATATAAGAATCAATTGGAAGAGATATGAATATATCAACATCACGGCTCCACGTTCTTCAAATGTTATTTCCAAAAGGATTGATTTGAAGGTAGATAAAATCTATGTGATAGATTTTTTGAAGAAGTTTGAGGAAGAAATCTATAAATACACCAAGAATTCACATAGAGCTCGATGGAAAGATCTACAATTAAAACAATCCTGTGAAGTGTTTCCACCAGGGACATTTTTGTTTGTAGTTGATTTTTCAGAGAATTACACATTCGCTGCACAAAAAGAAATATAGAGCGAATATTATCATTCTGATCAAGTCACGATATTTGTCCACGTTCTATATAAACATGCTCAATGGAGTCTTGATAACATAGAAAGCACCAATGACAATCGACATGTTATTAAAGAATATCACTTTTATATAAGTGATGACCGAGCACACGATACACATTATGTATAACATTGTTTTGATAAATTTTATGATTCTTTGAAAGAATGTGAGATCTGATTCGATTGACATTGGATATGGTCAGATGTGTGTGCGGGTCAATTCAAATCTTCACGATCATTCTATTGGTTATGTCGTCTTCATAAAAAATTAAACATTACACATTATTGGAATTTTTTTGAGACTGGCCATGGAAAAGGAGAGCACGACGGTGCAGGGGCATGTATAAAATGAGCACTTCCAAGGTATCAGCTGAACCCTCATGCCGATTGATTTGAATCCACTAAACAAGTTGTTGAATGGTGCAAAATGGAACTAAGCCATGAATATAATCCCTCAAGGGATGTGCGCAGGTCTATCTATATATAAACGTTACACATGTACACAGGATATTTTGTTTTTAACGTGTTCAAATTTATGTTCAAACTTCAATCATTTTCTTGATAGATTTCAAGTTAACAAGTTCTTGTCTTGTGTAGGTTTTTTTGGTATGTTGGAATCCAAGATGTAAATAGATCAATCCCATATGATGCCAGTACAATACCTGGGACACGAAAAATACATTCAGTTAAAACAAAACATTTTCAAAATGGGTTTGCGTTTGATAGAAGAAATGAGTCTTGTTTTTGTTCTGTTTGCATAGAGGACACGTAATCCATATATATTTGCGAAAACAAAAATGATGCAGGAGCATCGTCCACGTCAAGCGAGCCAGCACAAAAGCGGGAGATAGCTGAACAAGCCAGCACAAATTTCTTTATGAAAGCACCTTGATATTGTTGTACAAACATTAATGTGTTGATTTGATGAAGCGCACTTTGTATATTGTAATGGACCTTGAGCGGATAGCTCACGTCCTTAGGTAGATGAGGCATTTAATAGATTTAATGCAGTTAGATAGGAAATTAATTCTAGATTTGATAGTTTTAGAGCTCGAGAGGGAAACGGGATATAGACACCCTCCTTTGTACATTGTATTATTATTGAAGTAGAAGAGAAGAGCACGCAGAGAGCCGTGAAAAGAACACCCATGTACAAATATTGAATTAATAGAAGAAAGTTTTGATTCAATTCCATGGTTGTGTTATTCTCTGTGTAGTGTTGATACTATGCTTATGAATGTTTGCTTCTTGTCATACATCTACTTTTATATGTTGTGTATGAAAATTCATGGTTGAATTGAAGTCTATGAGAACAAGGAGTTAGGTTCAATTGTTTCCCTATATTGAACTAGAGGATTCCTGCAAGGAGTGCAGTCGAATCGTCCGCAAGGAGTGCGTTGACAGAAGGGTTCAGATAGAGGAAACTTTTGTTCTAAGTTCTCAATAGTGTAGATTTGGCACCAGAGTCATGCAAGGCGTGCACAGGCTAGACGAAGACTCAGAGTTGCGATTTTGAGCAAAAGGGATTGAAAGATTTATGTTGCAGGTGTGTGTAGGATCAAAGACTTCAACACTTAGCCGTGTTTGAAGATTTGTCGCAAGGAGTGCGTGCAAGGAGTTTCCTAAAGGAACTCGAAAGCTGGGAGAAAATCTCAAGAAAGATAGGCCTTCGAGTTGTTGAAGAGTCACGGAGAGAAGTTACGCAAGCAGGTTGAGAAGGAGCGTCGTAGGTTGGCGAACAAGTCTCCTAGAGAGGCACCTCTTGCTCGTGGATTGCACAAGAAGAGGAGTGAATGGTCGGCATTCTCCGTGTAGGAGAGCGAGTTTCGGGGAGTCGTTGGATCTCTCGGAGCTGCAGGAAGTCTATAGTGTAGGTGCAGAGGAAAGTTCGAAGCTCAGGAGGCAGGAGCGTCGATCGGGATTACGAGGAACGTACTTCTACTCGTGGATTGGCACATCGGGATCTCATGAGAATAGCGTCGGAGAGTTGGTAACGGGAGTTGCAAAGTCACGAGGTGCGACATCCCGATAGTGACGTAAGTCGCGTGGGCCACAGGGATGAGTGCAAGACAGGTGGCATAGATCAGAGATATTTCAAGCTAGGGACTCGCAAGTTAAGGGTCTATAGATTAAAAGGTTCAAGTCGCGAGGCGTGAGATAGCGAAACCGCGGCAGGACTGTATCGGCACATCGACCATCGGGAGTCAGAAACTTGAAGACTTGGCATTGCGAGTGGTGAAGTTGCGATAGAGCCGAATTCATGATAAGGGTAGAAGTCCCGACAAAGAAAAAGTCAGCGATTTGAATGACGCATCGAGTCTCGGGGATTCGAGAGCCCTGTGATCAACCGAGAACTCGCGAAGTCGCGAAGTACCGATCCTCCGAAAGGGAGAAGTGAGGTCGCGTAAAGTAGAACCTGTGGGGTGCAGAATTCCCGATTGGGAATTAGAAGAACCATTGAGTTCTTTGGGCCGTGAGTAAAAGAAGGTCCTGAGGAGAGCGGTCGTACTCCGAGGAGTGCGAGTTGCTACCAAGTGGTATCAGAGTAGGAATTCTTTGCTTTCTGTAGCAAAGAAGAGGATTACACCATGCCACCCAGGAGAGAAAGACAGTCACCAGACCCAAAAGATAGGGAGGTGAGAAGAAGAGGTAGGCCGGCAGGAAATCCAGAAATGGAGTGGAAAATGAGAGATCTTTGAGCAAGGCTCGAGGAGATGAAGACAACACAAAGATGCGATGTTGGTGCTGGGGATCTTAGAGATTCTGAAGTTGAAGAGGAAGCTAGACATGAAGAAGAAGTCACAGCAAAAGATGCATCAACCGAGCGGTTGATCAAAGCCATCACCGAAAATGGACATTCCAGTCTATGAGGGAAATCTGGATGCAGAGGAGCTATTAGATTGGATAAGAGCTCTTGACACATACTTTGATTATGAAGATGTGGAGGAAGATAAGAAAGTCAAGCATGCAGTTATGCGCTTGAAAGGGCATGCAACATTGTGGTGGGACGAGCTACAAGATGACAGACGTTGCAAGGGCAAGCAAAAGATTAAAAGCAGGGATCGAATGATTGCGAAGATGAAGGCAAAGTTCATCCCAAGGGATTATCAAATCACACTGTTCAGGCAAATGTAGAACCTGAGACAGAAGCTGATGACAGTGAAAGAATATACTGAAGAATTCTATCGACTAAACATCAGAGCAGGTCATCTGGAGAGCGATGATGAGAAAGTGGCTAGATACCTGAATGGTCTGAGATATGACATTCAGGATGAATTAAGCATGCTAACCATTAGAACGGTGGAAGATGCTTACCAATTGGCTCTGAAAGACAAAGAGAAGCTGAGCCGAAAGAAAGGACAACGAGGGCGAGGCAGAAGCCAGCCAAGAGGCAAAGCGGTTGCCCAAGATAAAATTCAGAAGCCCAAAGAGGAATGGAAGAAACCTCAGGGTAAGGTTGAGAGAGGCGGAACCTCACAACAGAGGAAACCATATGTTGAGCAGAGAGGATGGCAAAATGATCAGCGAGGAGATTATGCTGATGCAAATACTCTTCCTCATACTAGAGGTTGAGGTAAAGGAAGAGGAGGAGTTATCACATGTTTCACATGTGGGAAGAATGGGCACAAGTCATTCGAGTGTCCAGAGAAAAAGAAGGATACAGGAGAAGCTCACATCACAGAAGCGCAGAGGCATGATGCTGAGACCGAAGATGCAGAAGGCGGAAGAGCGCTTGGGATGCATAAAGTTCTTTTGACACCTGAGAAGGAGGTGGAAAGCTCAGTGCAAAGGACCAGACTATTCAAAACAGCTTGCAAGACCAAGGACAGGGTGTGCAAGGTTATTGCGAACAGTGGAAGCACCAATAATCTCGTTTCAACCGAGATGGTGGAAAAGATGGAGCTGGAAACAACTGATCATTCGAGTCCATACAAAGTTTCATGGCTACAGAAAGGACACCAGGTGAGTGTTACTAAACAATGCTTGGTTGAATTCAAAATAGGTGGGTATAATGATAAGATCTTGTGTGATGTTATTCCCATGGATGTATGTCATCTATTGTTGGGTAGACCATGGCAATATGATAGAAATGTGATTCATGATGGGAGAATGAACACATATACTTTGGAGAAGAATGGGAGAACCCATAAGTTTCTTCCGATAAAGGATAAGTAAGTGAAGCCAGAAGTAAGTAATACGATACTTCTCATGAGTGGGAAGGAACTTCTTACAAAGATGGAAAAGAAAGAAGATCCACAATTCTTTGTTGTCAGAAAACCGAGGATTGTTCTGACTAGCACAAGAGTGGATGATTTGCCAGATGAAATTCAGGAACTACTGGAGGAGTTCGCTGACATCATAGTGGACGAATTACCTCATTCGTTGCCACCGATGAGGAGTGTGAGTCATCACATAGACCTTATACCAGGAACAAGTTTGCCAAATAAAGCCGCGTACAGGTTGACGCCGCAATAAAATGAAGAAGTAAAAAGACAGGTCCAATATTTGATGGACAAAGGATTAGTCAGGGAAAGCTTGAGTCCATGTGCTGTACCAACAGTACTCAGTCCGAAGAAAGATGGAGGCTGGAGGATGTGTACCGACTCAAGAGCGATCAACAATATAACCATCAGGTACAGGTTTCCACTGCCGAGAATGGATGATTTGATGGATTGCCTGAGTGGGGAAAATTATTTTTCAAAGATAGATTTGAAAAGCGGTTACCACCAAATTCGCATGAGGGAAGGCGATGAGTGGAAAACAACATTCAAAACCAACGAAGGACTGTATGAATGGCTAGTCATGCCGTTTGGCTTGACGAATGCGCCAAGTACTTTTATGATATTGATGAATGAATTCCTGAGGGAATTCATCGGAAAGTTCATCATTGTGTATTTGGATGACATACTGATTTACAGTAAATCAGAGGCTGAACATTTGAAGCATTTGGCCATTGTGATGAGAAAGCTACAGCAGGAGAAGATGTTGATAAATATGAAGAAGTCCTCATTTATGAAGACACAACTCATCTATTTGGGTTTTGTTATTTCGGCAAATGAGTTGAGGATGGATCCGGAGAAGGTGGACGTGATCAAGAATTGGCCATCATCGAGAAATGTTTTCAAGGTGAGAAGTTTCCATGGTTTGTCTAGTTTCTACAGAAAGTTCATCAGGAATTTAAGTGGGATTAGCGCAGCAATGATGGACACCATAAGGAAGTGGCATAAGACTTTTCATTGGACAGCTGAGGCTGAGAAGGGATTCAATCTGTTGAAGCGGAAGATAACAGAGCAACTAGTGCTGGTGTTGCCTGATTTTCAGAAGACATTTCAAGTGAAATGTGATGCAAGCGGATACGCCATAGGAGCGGTCTTGAGTCAGGAGGACAGGCCAGTTGCATACTTCAGCGAGAAGCTGGACGATGCGAAGATGAAATACTCCACGTATGATAAGGAATTCTACGCTATCATACAGGCACTAAAGAAGTGGAGGCATTACTTGATCCCAAAAGAATTTGTTTTATACAGTGATAATCATGCATTGCAGTTTGTGACTCAACAGGAGAAGTTGAATCAGAAACATGAAAAATGGGTAGAGTATATGCAGAATTTTACATTTGTAATTAAACACATTTCGGGTATTGCTAACAAAGTGGCTGATTCTTTGAGTAGGAAATGTTTGTTGCTGCAGGAGTTTCAAGTCAAAACTTTGGGTTTTGAAAATCTCGGGGACATGTACGCAGGAGATGCAGATTTTGCAGAAGCGTATGAAGCAGCGGAGAATCCAGTTCTCAGAGATCGGAGTCCTTGTATAGATTATATGATCTAGGAAGGATTGTTGTTTAGAGGCAATCAGCTGTGTATTCCGAATTGCTCCATGAGGGAGAAACTGTTGAAGGAGAAGCACAGTGGAGGTTTGGCCGGACATTTTGGCCACGACAAGACATTTTCCAAGTTAAATGAGTCATATTTTTGGCCGGGCATGTGAGAAGATGTTAAGAGGTTTGTTGACAAATGTCGGATTTGTCAGCATTCAAAAGGGAGGAAGCAGAATACAGGTTTTTATCAGCCATTGCCCATACCAGAGAGATCATGGGAGGCGATAAGTATGGATTTTGTATTGGGTTTGCTGAGGACGCAGAGAGGAGTTGATTCCATCTTTATGGTCGTGGACAGGTTTTCAAAGATGGCACATTTCATACCATGCCAGAAGACCAGTGATGCGACTCACATCGCAAATTTGTTTTTTAAAGAGATCGTTAGACTTCATGGATTGCCGAAAAATATTGTTTCAGACAGGGACACTAAGTTCATGGGCCATTTTTGGAGGACGCTATGGAAGAAGCTAGGAACTAATCTGGCATTTAGTTCTACTTATCATCCTCAGACGGATGGACAGACAGAAGTCGTCAACAAGAGTCTGGGAGACTTGCTCAGGAGCTTGGTGACAGAGCACCACAGTAGCTGGGATAATGTGTTGCCACAGGCAGAGTTCACGTACAATGATTCGGTGAATCAGAGTACAGGCAAGAGTCCATTTCAGATTGTGTATGGTGCACAACCAAGGGGAGTTTCTGAATTGTGAGATTCAAAATAGACTGCAACTAGCAGCGCTAGTGCAGAAGAATTCGCTGAGGCGATGAAAGAACTTCACAGTCAGGTGAAGCAACGACTGATGAAAACAAGTCAGGAGTATAAGTGCAGAGCAGATCAGCATCGGAGAAAACTTCAGTTTGAAGTTGGTGATCTAGTTCTGGCGCACTTGAGGAAAGAGAGGTTCCCAAGGGGAACATATAATAAGTTGAAAATGAAGAAAATCAGACCATGCAGAGTCCTGAAGAAATTCAGAGAAAATGCATATGAAATTGAGTTGTCGAATGGCATCGAGATATCTTCGATATTCAATATTGCAGATTTATATCCATATAGAGCTGGAGAAGCAGAGAATGAAACTAAGGAACCAATAATCCAGTGGATAAAGAAATTACCAGTAGCAGAGAAGCCCCAGATGGAATGCATACTGGACAAGCGAGTGAGTAAAAAGACCAGGAGAAAAGAATACTTCGAGTACCTGGTCAAGTGGAAGAATCACCCAGTGGAGGATGCCAGCTGGGAAACTGAAGCAGTGATACAGAAGCATGGACAGACCGTGCAGAAGCCCATGGACAGGATCCCATGAAATTTTCAAGCGAGGGAGTATAATGCAAGAGCATCACCCACGTCAAGCGAGCCAGCACAAAAGTGGGAGACAGCTGGACAAGCCAGCACGAATTTCTTTTTGAAAGCACCTTGATATTGTTGCGCAAACATTAATGTGTTGATTTGATGAAGCGCACTTTGTATATTGTAATGGACCTTGAGCGGATAGCTCACGTCCTTAGGTAGATGAGGCATTTAATAGATTTAATGCAGTTAGATAGGAAATTAATTCTAGATTTGATAGTTTTAGAGCTCGAGAGGGAAACGGGATATAGACACCCTCCTTTGTACATTGTATTATTATTGAAGCAGAAGAGAAGAGCACGCAGAGAGCCGTGAAAAGAACACCCATGTACAAATATTGAATTAATAGAAGAAAGTTTTGATTCAATTCCATGGTTGTGTTATTCTCTGTGTAGTGTTGATATTATGCTTATGAATGTTTGCTTCTTGTCATACATCTGCTTTTATATGCTGTGTATGAAAATTCATGGTTGAATTGAAGTCTATGAGAACAAGGAGTTAGGTTCAATTGTTTCCCTATCTTGAACCAGAGGATTCCTGCAAGGAGTGCAGTCGAATCATCTGCAAGGAGTGCATTGACAGAAGGGTTCAGATAGAGGAAACTTTTGTTCTAAGTTCTCAACAGTGTAGATTTGGCACCAGAGCCATGCAAGGCGTGCGCAGGCTAGACGAAGACTCAGAGTTATGATTCTGAGAAAAAGGGATTGAAATATTTCTGTTGTAGGTGTGCGCAGGATCGAAGACTTCAACACTTAGCCGTGTCTGAAGATTTTCCGCAAGGAGTGCACGCAAGGATTTTCCTGAAGGAACTCAAAAGCTGGGAGAAAAGATCAGGAAAGATAGGCCTTCGAGTTGTTGAAGAGCCTCGGAGAGAAGTTACGCAAGCAGATTGAGAAGGAGCATCGTAGGTTGGTAAACAAGTCTCGTAGAGAGGCACTTCTTGCTCGTGGATTTCGCAAGAAGAGTGGACGGTTGGCATTCTCCGTGTAGGAAAATGAGTTTCGGGGAGTCATTGGATCTCTCGGAGCTGCAGGAAGTCTACAGTGTAGGTGCGGAGGAAATTTCGAAGCTCAGGAGGCAGGAGCGTCGATCGAGATTACGAGGAACGTACTTCTACTCGTGGATCGGCACATCGGGATCCCGTGAGAATAGCGTTGGAGAGTTGGTAACGGGAGTCGCGAAGTCACGAGGTGAGACATCTCTACAGTGATGTAAGTCACGTGGACCACAGGGGTGAGTGCAAGACAGGTGTTAGAGATCAGAGATCTCGCAAGCTCGAGACTCGCAAGCTCGAGACTCGTAAGTTAAAGGTCTATAGATTGAAAGGTTCAAGTCGCGAGGCGCGAGATAGCGAAAGCGCGGCAGGACTGTATCGACACATCGGCCATCGGGAATCGGAAACCCGAAGACTTGGCATCGCGAGTGGCGAAGTTGCGATAGAGCTGAAGTCGCGATAAGGGTAGAAGTCCTGACAAAGAAAAAGTCAGTGATTTGACTGAAGCATCGGGTCTCGGGGATTCGAGAGCCCTGCGATTAACTGAGAACTCGTGAAGTCGTGAAGTACCGATCCTCCGAAAGGTTGAAGTGAGGTCGCGTAAAGTAGAACCTGTGGGGTGCAAAATTCCCGATTGGGAATTAGAAGAACCATTGAGTTCTTCGGGCCGTGAGTAAAAGAAGGTCCTGAGGAGAGCAGTCGTACTACGAGGAGTGCGAGTTGCTACCAAAAAATGCAGGATATTTTAAATCTTGGAGACATACTAAACTTAATGTAAAGGGAAAATGGCACTTGCAAGCTCAGAGGAGATGGAATAAAATGAAACTATAGTGTCAATTGATGGCGATAGAGTTTCTGATCTTGTTAGAGAAGGTAATTTTTATGTTTAAATTTTTTCAAATAACTTGTAGATGTACTTGTGTGATAATCTAACATGAACTATTTGTTGTCCAATATATCCAATTATTTGCAGGAGATTTTTTTTCTATGATTGCACCTATAGACAACACTGAAAATCGTGAAATATTATTTGATGCGATGCACAGAACAAAATATGAGGCTATTAGAAGATTTTGATGATAAAGGTTTTATATATGAAAGAGGATTCATTGTATTGAAAGGATATTTTTTTCAAGAAACCCATCAAACCGATACTCATGTTCACTTTCAAGACTACCAGTCAGATGTCACAAGTTGTCAATATAGTCATTTGGTATGTGCAACGTGCATAAAGTTAATAGAAGTTCAATAAAAATAAATAAAAATTAGAAAATAGAACGAATAATTGAAGATGGAATACCATTACAATGTTTTTAAACAAGTGGCACATGTACATTACAGAATTTTTTTATTTTTCATTAAAAGTACATTCCAGAATTTGATGACTTGTTTTGACTATTTTTAACCATGTTTCCAAATAGGATATTTATAAAAAGGGTACATGTATAAAAAACTTCAGATCATTCTTAAAAAACACAGATAAAATATGGTTCAACCATATTTTATCTGTGTTTTTCAACCATTACACTAATCAAAATTATTTTATGAGCATTACACCAATCAAAATTGAGTTGTATACCTCTTGTATTGCGAGCATTTTATTTTAAACTAAAAAATTGTTAAACACCATTTCCATTGAACACTTACTTTTTTCAATAGTATTTTTTTCCATTTTATTTTAATAATATTGCATTAATTTAAAAAAAAAGTTAAACATATTTTATATTTTTTCTATTGTAATAATATCTTGTTTGAAATTTTAACTCATTCCGATTTTTATTTTATTTTACCAGCATTAAATATAAATTAAAGATGAATTGAACATCTCTTTTATTTTGAATATTTTTTTAATTATTGTTCTCAAAATTAAAGAAAAGTTAAAAACATCTCTTTCTTTTTTAGATTTTATTTTATTAAGGGTATATGAACTTTGAGGTGAATATATATTCTACCTTTAGCATTTTTTTAATGAAGTTACATGATAAAATTAAAGAAGAGTTGATCATCTCATCCATTTTAAGGTTTTATTTTATTGTCACGCCATTTTGAGCATTTTATTTTATCATTATCACAAAAACCAAAAAAGAGTTGAACATCTCTTCTATCTCAATATTTTATTGTATAAACATTACCTATAATTAATTTAGATCTCTTCTATCTTGAGAATTTTATTTTTATTACTATTGCATCAATCAAAGAAGAGTTGAACATCTCTTCTATCCTAGATTTGAGAGCATTGACTTCTTTAAGTGGTATTGTTTTTTTTTAAATTAATAATCTAACAACTAAAAGAAATTTAAACATCTCTTCTACTTGTTGTAATAACACTTGACTAATAATATCATATATATGTACCAATATCTCCATTCTAATTATTAAGTTGATTTACATTTAAAATTTGAAATTATTTAGAATCTCCATTTTAATAATTAAGTTGATTTTCATGTAAACTTATTTAGAAGTGTTAATCATTAGAATTAAATTGTAATTAATAGATCTCTTCTCTAACAAAGTTAAGGAAATCAATACAACCTTGCCTAAAGTCAAGTGAATTAAATTGTAATTAACAGATCTCTTCTCTAACAAAGTTAAGTAAATTAATACATCATTTCCTAAAGTAAGGTGAAGACCCTTACAAAAATGTGGGTTTATGTGATAGTACTAAACCATAGCCTACAAATCGTTTTCCTAATGTAATTCTCTTTCATACATGTTATCTGAGTTGTACAAGGGGTATGTGTTGTTCCTTGGCATGTCTAAAACACAATGCTTGAATGCATGCACCTCCTCCTTTGAATTCCACATTGGTTACCTTCTTCCAAAATCAAACACAAGTTTTCTGAAAGGAAATTGGTAGATCATGAAAATTTCTTCCCTTTAGTGCAGTTCATACCAGCATAGGCTTTACATGTTTAAAGTGTTTTCTACTACCATATATTCTCAAATAAGTTTTGCAAGGTTTAACATGTTGTCTACTATCATATATTCTTAAATAGATATGCAATGTTACAATCTTGTATGTTTGACAGTTCAATTTTTTCTTGTCTGTCTATTGAGTTTGCATATTCTTAAATATATAAACAACAACACATTCTTGTATTATTGACTTTGCATATTCTTAAATAGATAAATAACAGTTCACATTCTTCTTTTATTTCACTTTAATTTTTTCTTTTCATTTATTTAGCAGATATCATATGCCTATCTTTCCTTTAGTTTTTTTTATTAGTTAAGTGCATCCATGTAACCAATTTATTTAACATCTCATATGCCTATCTTTCCTTTAGTTTGTTTATTAGTTAAGTGCATCTAGATGTAACAAATTTATTTGATAGATCTCATATGCATATCTTTCCTTTAGTTTTTTTTAATGTAACCAATTTATTTAACAGATCTGAAACATCCCACTCTGGCGCACTAAGCGAACTTATTCTTTGAGGACACTTGCTCGCAAGCGATCCGGATTATTATGCTATTAAAATATTTGATTTTGATTATGAGGCGTTATGGGTTGATGACATGTTGTTTTACTGCATAGACATAGACAGGTTCTATTGACTCGGTTTTACTGAGTGTGTAGGATTTTGGACCTCGAGGATGCAGAGGCATCGATGGAACCCCTTGGACTCTGGATCGAGTCAAGGAGTGTACCATTGGGGTTTGATTGTTTTACTATGATATTAGTGCATCTGATTAGATGATATGATATGGATATACTCTGACATGATTTGTTGATGATGCAGGCTGACGATATCTTGCCAACCAAAATCACATGTGGAGTAAAGGGGTCACGCATGACTACCAGAGATGTTGAGGGAGAGGTGTGGACAGCAGCGCTGCAACAACCTACTAGCACTCATGTCGTGGCTCAAACTGTAGGTTAACATTTACCTAGTTCGAGAGGACCCACGACGCTGTGAGGGAGAACTACAATAGTCGCTCACGATGATTCTAAGGGGCGCGCAATAAGGTGGGGGCCTTATTCCTTAGAGGCCCTTAGTCTCCCACAAGTTCACCTGGCGAAGTATTGACTCCAAGGGTTTTTTATGTCTACCAAGTCATTCAAGAGGCAAGTGGCACCCTTGGAGCACGTGGTGCGTCCTGAAAGGCACATCACACAAGAAAAATGGAAAGAGGCAAGTGGCACCCTTGGAGCACGTAGTACGTCTTGAAGGGCACGTCATGCAAGGGAAACAAATTAAGGCGAGTGGCACCCTTGGAGCACCTAGTGCGTTTTGAAGGGAACGTCACGTTGTTGATGATAAATGAATGAACTTAGATGACCTTAGGATCAATAACGTGTTAAGAATTTTTAAAAACAAATTCCCTACTAAAATGTCACCCAGTACAAAAATTTAAGGTCTAAGTCTAAATTATGCTAGTGGTAAAATTTTATCTATCTATTTAAAAAAGAAAAACCAACATAAATAATAATTATACTCTTCATTAAATCTTGTAATAATAAGGAGGTAAGCAATTTAAATGATTCATAAAAATCTATTAGGGTAAAATTAAAAAAAAAAAAAGGGAAATAATTGTTTTATTATTTATGATAATTTAAAATTATTAACTAAAAAGGGAAAAAGGAAAAAGGGGGTTAATTTCTACACATGCCAATTTGAGTCCTAAATGAAAAGGGGAAAGAGGGAAATATAAAATATTTAGGAAACTAGTAAAAGAGGGAAACATAAGAAGAAAAGGGAAACCAAAGGGAAAAAGTAGAAAGTCAAACTTAGTAAGGTATCTATCATTAAGAACTTTCTAACTTAAAACTGATCTAGCAAATTGATAATGGGGAAAGTCATTAAAACCTGTAAGAGAATTTGGGGACACCTAGGAGAGATTCTAGGAGTGACTCTAGGTGGGTGAGGGAAATAAAGGAATTTAATTAATTAAAGAAATTAATTTGTGGATGAATGAAGGGGATGGGTGACACTTGTACGGGGAGGAATTTCTAGGATTTAATTTTTAAAAAACTTAATTAAATGAGATTTTAGGAAAGTAAGGGACTTCAAAACTCTATATAATGAAGGGAGGAGAAGGATGAAGGATCTCTTCTGTTTGCGTAACATTACACTGTAGAAATATCTACTTGATTGACTTATCTTGTGGGAGTTGGGATACCCAACTCAGTGAGGAGTGGTAGCTTGGCCTTGTGAGGCAAGCTGGGAGCTAGTTGAATCTTTGGATAGTGTGTGTGGCCCCTTTGTGGCTTAGGGGGACTAAGGGGGAAGAAGAGTACCCCTGGCATTGGCTGGGAAGTACAGGTGAAGTCTCACCGGTCGAAAAGCGGGAGTTGCACGGAGCATGCGAGACGTCACTCAAAGCGGGCGATTAGGCAACAGTACAATCTCTTCATTTTTGTATGGTAGATTGTTGTAGGATTTATTCTTGGATTTATATGTTTAATGGAGTAAGTAAACTGATTGTCTAGATTGATGAATGAATTTATTTCATAGCCTATCTCGATGATTTATTGAATCCCATGGCCTTCGTTTCCCCGCATGTCTTGACCTCCTTGTGGTGTTTGATTGTGACCATTGTGGTGGTTTTGCCTATCATCCCTATCTCATCAGTCCTCGCCTGGGCAGTCATCCAAAAGCCTAATCTATGGTCGTTGCTTTGAAATTAATAGACCTGTGGATCTCAACGCCCTACCTTTCTGTGTCAGGATGATGAGCAAAGGATGAACCTATCTATAACGATCCTCCTTGTTATGCCGACAAACCTCTTATAACAAGTGAATTTTTTTTTATTTTTATTTTGTGTGTGCGTGTGTACAAGGGTAACAAGACATTGTACTCTGCGCTTCTACATGACGACAAATCATGACCAATGCAACTGCGATATCAACATAAGGATCTAAGATGCACATCAACATCTGCCAGTAAAGAACAACAATCAACCGACAAAATAAAAAGACTGACTATCTGCCCATCCTACCCTGCAATGGTTAGGACCTCCAAGACACATAAGCAACACTCAAGCCCAGGTTCCCATTGATTTTAACCATTTAAGGTCTCAAGGATGGCGACTGTTATGAGGAACATGGAGGTGTCTACATCCCGCCTGACACAAGCAGACCAAGTAATAAATTGTTTACAACCAAGTACAACAAAAGTTATCGAATGACCATGTCCTCTATGGAAGGCGTGAGTCAGAAGGACACTGACATATAATCAACCATCAGTTAAGACTCATCATTACCTACGACTCAAATGGAAACAAGTACAGATCAATCACTTCGTTTAAATTTCATTAGTAGACGAGTTACCAACCCAACCTTAAAAAGAAGTACATATAATTAATTGCAACTTCCCGATTAACTAAATCATAATAATTTATTGTACTTAGTTTCAAGGACCTTACCTTTTACATGTTGTCAATAAAAATAAAACAAAATTAACCTTACAATTAACTAACATATAATGAACTGAAATGGTGTTGCTTTAAAATACAATTATGTAAGGAGTGAATTGAAATGGTGTTGCTTTAAAATACAATTATGTAAGGAGTGAATTGAAATGGTGTTGCTTTAAAATACAATTATGTAAGGAGTTAGTGAGGGTTTTGGATTTCCTAGGTCTTAGTAAGCATAGATTGAACTTATGAAAGATTTTTCATAATGATTTAGTTTAAATAATATTTATTATGGATATAAATCATATTTTTAAAATTTTATAAAGAATATGTTTGAACATATATATATTTTTTTTAATTGAAAAAATGGTAATTAGGGCAGATTTGAATCAACAACATCCTAAATAATACCTTCATAATACACTTTATAGCCGACTAATCTACATCCTTAAAKACATATGATTGAACATATTAAATTAAAAGCCTTTTTTATTTATTTACTTAAATTCAAATAGAACAATTATCAAATAACATAATTACAGTCTAACTAGCTTGTCTGATCATAAATCAACCATTAATCAAATAGGCATTAAATTCAATCAATTTTAGCAAAATACCATTATCCCTCGTTACAATCTGATTGAGTAAATGAGTTTAATCAATATTAGAATCATAAAA
Source organism: Picea mariana (assembly GCA_032191745.1). NCBI lineage: Eukaryota > Viridiplantae > Streptophyta > Pinopsida > Pinales > Pinaceae > Picea > Picea mariana. The sequence goes on from JASDQU010736072.1 coordinate 217,292, forward strand.
TTCAGTCACTATCTAAATTAACATTAATGCAAAACAAGGGGGCAAGTCTGAAATAAAAGAAAAAGGTCATCAATGTACCAGCCGAAGTGGCCTGGAATTGCAAATCCAGTCAAGATAAAAATTGTAATTAAAAA
>JASDQU010736072.1:217475-233657 GCA_032191745.1 Picea mariana
AATAATATTTATTATGGATATAAATCATATTTTTAAAATTTTATAAAGAATATGTTTGAACATATATATATTTTTTTTAATTGAAAAAATGGTAATTAGGGCAGATTTGAATCAACAACATCCTAAATAATACCTTCATAATACACTTTATAGCCGACTAATCTACATCCTTAAAGACATATGATTGAACATATTAAATTAAAAGCCTTTTTTATTTATTTACTTAAATTCAAATAGAACAATTATCAAATAACATAATTACAGTCTAACTAGCTTGTCTGATCATAAATCAACCATTAATCAAATAGGCATTAAATTCAATCAATTTTAGCAAAATACCATTATCCCTCGTTACAATYTGATTGAGTAAATGAGTTTAATCAATATTAGAATCATAAAATTCAGTCACTATCTAAATTAACATTAATGCAAAACAAGGGGGCAAGTCTGAAATAAAAGAAAAAGGTCATCAATGTACCAGCCGAAGTGGCCTGGAATTGCAAATCCAGTCAAGATAAAAATTGTAATTAAAAAAAATGCACTCTAATTTGCTTGTTTTACTTATAAGAGGACTAGATTAAACAGTCGGGTCTGGGTGAACTAGGCAGTCTACTTATCCAAGGTGTCTAAGCGTGAAGAAGGTTGCTCCACCCCCCAAAAAAAGGAAAACGGGCTCACTCTCCCCGAGGCCCAAGGTATCTTCCTATGCCAAGTCACAAGGCAGCGATCGCCCCAAGCATTGACAGCTTGAACAACACGAAGGTCCAGGCAACAGTACATGGCATCATGAGGAAGAAGAGCCCATGAGGGGCATCGAAGTGATCTGTGCATAAAAGGCGGTCAACCAATGGTGGCCCTCCCAAGAAAAATTGATAATTAAATTAATAAACAAAATCCTCCTTACTTCAATCACAATAGGCTGGACAAAAGACATCACGCCTTCAATACTCAAGCCTAGCCATACAACATATCTCAGGCAACAATTAATGGTCACTGCCATGCATCCTGTAGCAGCGCTGTCAGACCCAAGGAGAACATTGTCTAGGAGTAGGTGAATCTAACGGTACCGGCATCAATTGTGTCTTCCAGCAGCTGTAATGGCTCGGCCAAAATCAGGAAAATGTTGTGCATTAGCCACCATAGACGGGAGTGTAAGTCGTTGTTCTTCACAGCCGAAAGCACAGGTATTCTACACAGCCAGGGGTAGATTTCGTGGGCAAGGGACGCAGGGTTCACAGTAGTTAAAGGATACCATCGTTGGGGTATGGTGCCACAGCAAAATCGGAGTCTACAATCGTAGAGGTGAGGAAATTATGCAACAGATTCAAGGCTCAAGAAGATGAAAGTTCTGTTCCATTCAAAGAAAATATTATCAAATTACCAATCATTTTTTTTTGTTTTTTTTTCTTTGGGATAACAAAAGAGCACATACGTTGCATAAAGACACACAGAGTGGGACTGAAGACTGAAGTGATAAATTCAGAGGAACAAACCTATTACTGATAGCCCACAAGGTATCCTGTAAGACGAAAGTTAGGGCCAAGGTAACCGAACTAGAGTTCGCAGAGGGAGGGGGATTCGAGCATTTATAGAACATGACTCTACAAGGTTTGCAGCGGCAAAATTTGAAAGATTTTAACACTGTTGCTGAGAAGAAAACTCCAGCATCATGACACGGTTTGTCGGGGCAAAAATAGGTGGAACTCACACAGGTAGCAGAGTCACAAGGAAGGGAAATCAATGCAGTGGCTGTCCAGACAATGCACGGCTTTAAGGAACCAACAAATTCTAACATAAAAATATATTACATGCCATTTCATTACTAAATTCTAAACATAAAATTCATTGCATAAAATTTCTTTGCATACCTTGAACATAAAATTTTATTCATAAAATTTACATTGCATAATCTCTAAACATAAATGCAGTACAAATAGATCGAACCCTTAACGTGTTTTAGACATGAAATTTTAAACATAACATGCATATCAAACGTGTAAATTTAGCCAAAATTTTTCGGCAATAACTTCAGGAATCGATTTGGCAGGTGACTTCTGTCATAAGAATCAAGCATGGTAGAGGAAGGATTTCCTGGGCAACCGGAACCAAATACAAACCCAAACAATCACACCAACATATCTAAATCATACATCATACATATTGTATTATTCAACCGAAAAGGCGTACCTTTGCCTATTCTCCTGCTCTGAGTGTCGTCCCCGCGCTCCATGCCGCTCCTGCTCGCCGACGGTCAAGACCTCACCGGTACCTCCCATCCAACGCTAGGGATACTTTGCTTCCCCCTTAGCCCCCCGAGCCACAAAGGGGCCACACACTATCCGGATGGTACGTCTAGCTCCCAGCTCACCTCGCAAGGCTAAGCTAGCACTCCTATTCGAGCTGAGAAATCCCAACTCCCCACAAGTAATCAATCAAGTCACAAATCTAGCAGTGTAACGTTATGCTAATAGTTGATCCCCTACTTCCTCCTCTTTCCTCTCTTTTATAGAGTTTTAGAACTTCCAAACTTTCCCTAAATCTCATTTAATTTAAGTTTTAGTAAAAATCTTCTAATAATTCTCCTTCGTACAAGTGTCGTCCATCCCCCACTTTCCTCCAATAAATATTTTCTTTAAATTAATAATTGTTTCATTTCCCTCACCCACCTAGAGTTGCTCCTAAATTTACTCCTAGGTGTTCCTAGATTCCCTTACAGGTTTAAATACTTTCCCTAAAATGAAGTTGCTAATTTAGTTCAATTTAGAAGGTTCTTAATTGCAGATTCTTTACTATGTTGACCTCGGTTTTTACCATAAGTTCCCCTCTTTCCCTTATTATGTTTCCTTCATTCTTTAGTTTCCTAATTTTTATTATTCCCTTCTTTCCCTTTTTTATTAGAGCCAAAATGGCAGTTGTTCTATTTACTCTTTTCCTTTTATTATTAATTCAATATCTTTTTACACTTTCACAAGTTAAATAATTTATTTCTTCTTTACCTTTGATATCCACAAATTTTATTTAAGTTCTTACTCTCTTCATTTTACCCAAATATTTATGAAGTCCACAACTATTACTTAAGTGGTTTTTAGTTTAAAATTTATTATTTTATTTTTATAAGGTATTTTTCTTAAGTGTAGAAAAAATTTTACCCCTAGAGAAGTTTTAGACTTAGAACTTAGATTCTGAATTGGGCGACATTTATTTAGGGAAGTTGTTTTTTTTTTTTAAATTCTTAACGTGTTAATTGTCTTAGGGCCATCTAGGTTTGTTCCTTTATCACCATCATTGCGATGTGCCCTTCAGGACGCACTACGTGCTCGAAGGGTGTCAGTCGCCTCTATTGTTTCTTTTGCGCGACATGCCCTTCAGGATGCACCACGTGCTCCAAGGGTGCCACTCGCCTCTTGACTGATTGGTAGACATAAATAACCCCTAGAGTCAATAATCCACTAGGTGAACTTGTGGGAGACTAAGGGATTCTAAGGAATAAGGCCCTTGCCTTATTGTGCACCCCTTAGAATCATCGCGAGTGACTATCGCAGTCTACCCTCGCGGCATCGTGGGTCCTCTCGAACTAGGTAATCATTAACCTACAGTTCGAGCCATGATGGGAGTGCTAGTAGGCTGTGGTAGGGCTGTTGTCCACACCTCTCCCTCAACCTCTCTGGTAGTCATGTGTGGTCTCTTTACTCCATATGTGAGTCTGGTCGGCAAGCTATCGTCAGCCTGCATCATCAAAAATCGTGTCAGAACATGTCCACATCATATCATCTAATCAAATGTACTAAAATCACCATAAACAATCAAACCCCAATAGCACACTCCCTGACTCGATCCGAAGTCCAAGGGGTTTCGTCGATGCCTCTGCATCCTCAAGGTCCAAAACCCTGCACACTCAGTAAAACTGAGTCAATAGCACCCGTCTATGTCAAAGCAGTAAAACATCATGTCATCTACCATAACGCATCATAATCAAGCACAAATTTTCTTAATATCATAATAGTCTGGATCACTTGCGAGCAAGTGTCCTCAAAGAATAAGTTTTCTCAGTGTGCCAGAGAGGGATGTTACATACACCCCCTCTTGGTCTAAACTTCATCCTGAAGTTTTATAGTATAAATGCCAAAATAAGTGTATCAGAGTAACATAAGTCTATCAATCAAACAAAAATGGAAACTACTGACGCATATCATAACTGTCAAACGCGGTGGTCTAAGATGCGGACCGACTCAGCCGTGAGCGCTCCCTTGTTCGATACCTACAAAGAAATCATGTCAATCACATGTGTAGGATCACTAATATAATGTCTCAAAACAGATACATGAAAAGCATTGTGCATACGCCTCAAGGAATCAGGCAAGGCTAGTCGATAGGCCATGGGCCCCTTTCTCTCCACAATCTCGAAAGGTCCTATGAACCTAGGAGAGAGTTTAGCTCCCTTTCCAAACTTGATCGAACTCTTATGTGGTTTAAACCGCAAGAAGACTCGATCGTCGACCTCGTAACTACGGCCAACTTAGTGCACATCGGCATAACTCTTCTGTCGATCCTGCACTTCTTTAATCCTTTGTCTTATGGTTTGCATTTTCTCTTCCATTTCTTGGATCGCTTCTGGTCCCACCAGGACCCTATCCTCAAGCTGATCCCAACTCAAGGGCATCCGACACAGTCGCCCGTAAAGAAACACGAAAGGTGCCATCTTAATGGTGCTCTGGTAACTTTTGTTGTAAGAAAACTCTACTAGTGGCAAGAATTCCTCCGAACGCTTTTTTTGGTCCATCACGTACATGCGCAACATGTCCTCCAAGGTTTGGTTCATTCATTCGGTCTGTCCGTCAGTCTCTGGGCGATACATAGTACTAAAGTTAAGTTGGGTTCCCAAGGCCTCTTGGAAACTCATCCAAAATCGTCCAGTAAACATCGATCCTCGATCGGATATAATCCTCTTAGGCACACCATGAAGCCTCACAATCTCACTGATGAAAAATCTAGCTATGTTAGGTGCCTGATACGTTGTACACACAGGAATAAATTGAGCACTCTTCGTCAGAGTGTCTACTACTACGAAAATCGAGTCGTGTCTCCTTTTCGTCAGTGGCAATACAACAATAAAATCCATTGAAATAACCTCCCATTTCGATTCTGGAATAGCATGTGGTTATAGTAATCCTACTAGGTGTCTATGTTCAGCCTTTACCTGCTGACATTCTAGACACCTGGCCACATAGTTGACTATGTTAGCCTTCATTCCCTTCCATAAAAATAAGGGTTTAAGGTCTGCCCTCATCTTCGTGACTCCTGAGTGAGCCATGTAAACTACTCTATGAGCCTCGCTCAGGATCAACATCCTCAACTCGTCGTTTGGTAGTATGTAAATCCGACTTTTAAACCTCAATAACCCATCTCTATCAAATGAAAATCCCTCATATCGTGGTACCATCATTGTGTTTTGATCGATAAAACCCTCGAACTCTTTGTACCAGTCATCATCACGCTGTAAAATGAGAATCTTCTCACGTAGATTTGTCTAAAGAGGCAACACCGAGAAGATGCGTGATCTCTGACTCAAAGCATCTGCCACTCGGTTCACTGTTCCCTTTATGTAAGAAATCTCAAAGTCGTACTTGCTAAGCAATTATGACCAACGTCGTTGTCGTGCGTTCAGGTCGCTTTGTGTAAAAATGTGTTGTAGTCCACAATGATCAGTCTTTAGTTCAATTTTTTGTCCAACAAGGTAGTGTCTCCAAACCTTCAAGGCATATACGATGGCTAATAACTCCAAATAATGCATCGGATAGTTCTCCTCATGCCTTCTCAGTTTCCTCAAAATGTAAGCAATCACTCGTCCATCTTGCATCAAGACTCCGCCTAAACCTTCCTTGGATGCGTTAGTGCATACCAAGAAGTCTGTGTCCATGTTAGGGACCTTTATTATTGGCACTGTCATCAACAACTCTTTAAGCCTCATAAATGCTTCTGTGCAATTCTCGGTCCAAACAAACTTCTTGTTTTTCTTCTTCAATTCCGTGATCAGATTTGCTATCTTCGAAAATCCCTCGACAAACCATCGATACTATCCTGCTAAACCCATAAAGCTACGCACTTCTATGACATTCGTCAGCATAGGCCATTCCATAATAGCCTCGACCTTGGTTGGATTCACGGCGATACCTTCACTGGAGATGACATGCCCTAAGTAGTGAATCCTCGATTGATAAAAAGAGCATTTGGACAATTTCCCATACAATTTGTACTCTTGCAGACACTACAGTACCAAGCGCAAGTGTTCGTCATCTTCCTCCGTTGTATGAGAGTAAATCAAAATATCGTCAATGAACACTTAGACGAACTTGTCCAAGTACTCACGGAACACCCCATTCATCAAACTCATAAATACTCCTGGGGAATTTGTCAGTCCAAACGGTAAAATAGTAAACTCGTAGTGTCCAAACCTCATATTAAAGGTGGTCTTAGGGACGTCATCTTACTTGATCCGCAACTGGTGATACCCTGATCACAGATCAATCTTGGAGAACACCATTGCACCCTTCATTTGATCGAATAGATCATCAATTCTCGACAAGGGATATTGATTCTTGATCGTGGCCTTGTTCAGTTGACGGTAGTCAATGCAAAGCCTCCACGATCCGTTCTTCCTTCGTATGAAAATAATCGGTGCACCCCACGGTGAAACACTAGGACGTATCAGTCCTAGGTACAACAACTCCTTCAAATTCATTTTCAACTCTTGTAACTCCGGGGTCGACATCCGATAAGGCGTTCTTTCTATCGGTTCAGTCCTCGATTTTAGGTCTATGGTAAACTCCAATTCCCTCTCCAGTGGCATCCCAGGTAACTCCTCCGGAAACATGCTTGCAAACTCTCTCACCACCGAAAGGTGTTCTAGACCTTCTGCTACTCCCTTCTCATTTAGCACAAGGATCGCATAAAGATTACACCCCTTGCGCATACTCTTCTGTAATTGTAAGGAAGAGATGAACCTCAGGGAAACTCCCTGGTTCTGTCCTATAATCACATGTCTCTGTCGCTCGTCATCGACCAAGCTCAATCGTTTTGTCTTATAGTTGAGTATCACCTCATGCGACTCCAACCAATCCATACCAATCACGACATCATATGATCCTAAGATCGTGACGTACAAGCTGGCCCTCATGAAAAACTCTTCCAGGTTAAGGGCACAGCCCGTAACCTTTCCTCCAACCTTTTGTTTGGCTCCCGAAGCCATCTCTACGAAGATAAACTCATCCTATTTGACTACCTTTACCTTAATCCTTGTTAGCACTGCACCAGAAATGAAACTCTCGGTAGCACCGGGATCTATCAAAATACTAAGGGTCTGGTCAGCAATAGTACCTATCATCTCGAGCAGAGTTGACTGATGCTCTGCCTGGCGGTTATTCATCGCTACATGAATCCGATGGGCCTTGCCCATATCTCCCACTGTAGTGGCTCCGGCTGATCCAGACGGTCTGGTCCTCTCCATAGGAAAATCGCGCTGGTAGTGTGGCTCCCCACATGTCCAACACCCCTTCTTCGGCCCAATAGTCTTGGTACCCGAAGTAGAAGATGACAGCCCACTCGCTTGGAACCCAAGTCTGTTTTGCTGAACATGCCTAAACTGTTGTTGTTGCGGGCGACGCTGCTGTTGATGCAATGGTCCCCGATAAGGTCTCCACTGTTGAGGTGGCGGTCGTCGGACTGTAGTGAAAGTGGATCCCCTCTGGAAGCCACGATATCCCAGCATATGTCTCTCTGGTGTTTGGCGTTGCTGTGTTCCAGATGAAACCTGCCCTACTGATCTCGCTGAAGTCCTAGTCTGACCCCCACTGATAAGATCTTCCTCTGCTATGAGGGCCTTCTGGATGACATCATGCAAGTTTTGAGGCATCAAAATCCTAACCTTTGCATGCATGCTTCTATTAAGGCCGAACATGAACCGATTGACCTTAAGTTTCTCTATGTTAAGGTGCAGAGCATACCGGAAAAGCTCCATAAAACGTGCCTCCTACTTGGGCACCGTACGACCTCCCTGTCGTAAGGTGTTGAACTCATTGAGCTGACACTCAATGAATTCCTATGAAAGGTACCTCTCTAGGAATCATTCCTCGAACAGTTCCCATGACACGTCTTCGACGACCATGATCAGCTGTGGTAGGAGCATCTTCCACCATAGAAGAGCACTCCCCTTCAGTTGAAAGACCACCATGCAGACCTTCATGTTGGAGGTATAATCGTGAAGTATGAAGCACATCACCATGTTCTCCAACCATGCCACGGTGGCTACGTCGTCCGGGGCACCAAATAACTTGAGAAATTTTACCTTCTCGAGTTCACGGTGAACGCTACTAGTAATGGCCGATGCGCGTGGTGGAACCTCAGCAGGTGTCGACACCTTGGCATCATCTCTGTCCAAACGGGTTATCAGTGCCTCGGACATGCACTGAAAAGATCTCATCATCCCGACAACATCGCCAACTTCTATCTGCTCCTATCCGAGAACCTGCTCGTCTCCCTGGGGGTTAGACCCCTCGGGTGTGGATGCTACTAGAGGTGTCGCGCCTCCTCCCCTAGCACCCCGTCGTTTTCCTCCACGGTGTCCTCTAACCATGATTACCTACACGCACACAAGTCAACCCAATTAGCAACAGTATAATCAAATCATAACAACGAAATCCATAGCAATCCCAAGTCGCAGGTTGAACCGGCTCTGATACCATATGTAACGATCCTCCTCGTTACGTCGACAAACCTCTTATAACAAGTGCAATTTTTTTTATTTTTTTTCGTGTGTGCGTGTGTACAAGGGTAACAAGACATTGTACTCTACACCACTACATGACGACAAATCATGACCAATGCAGCTACGATATCAACATAAGGATCTAAGATGCACATCAACATCTGCCAGTAAAGAACAAAAATCAACCGACAAAATAAAAAGACTGACTACCCGCCCGTCTTGCCCTACAATGGTTAAGACCTCCAAAACATAAAAGCAATGCTCAAGCCCAGGTTCCCATCGATTTTAACCATTTAAGGTCTCAGGGTTGGCGACTGTTCTGAGGAACATGGAGGTGTCTACATCCCGCCCAACACAAGCAGACCAAGCAATAAATTGTTTACAACCAATTACAACAAAATTTATCGAACGACCACGTCCTCTATGGAAGGCGCAAGTCAGAAGGACACTGACATATAATCAACGACTAGTTAAGACTCATCATTACCTATGACTCAAATGGAAACAAGTACAGATCAATCACTTCATTTAAATTCCATTAGTAGACGAGTTACCAACCCAACCTTAAAAAGAAGTACATATAATTAATTGCAACTTCCCCATTAACTAAATAATAATAATTTATTGTACTTAGTTTCAAGGACCTTACCTTTTACATGTTGTCAATAAAAATAAAATTAAATTAACCTTACAATTAACTAACATATAATGAACTGAAATGGTGTTTCTTTAAAATACAATTATGTAATGAGTGAACTGAAATGGTATTGCTTTAAAATACAATTATGTAAGGAGTTAGTGAGGGTTTTGTCTTTCCTAGGTCTTAGTAAGCATAGATTGAACTTATGAAAACTTTTGCATAATGATTTAGTTTAAATAATATTTATTGTGGATATAAATCATATTTTTGAACTTTTATAAAGAATATGTTTGAACATATATATATTTTTTTTAATTGAAAAAATGGTAATTAGGGCAGATTTGAATCAACAACATCCTAAATAATACCTTCATAACACACTTTATAGCCGACTAATATACATCCTTAAAGACATATGATTGAACATATTAAATTAACATTTTTTTTATTTACCTAAATTCAAACAAAACAATTATAAAATAACATAATTACAGTCTAACTAGCTTGTCTGATCATAAATCAACCATTAATCAAATAGGCATTAAATGAAATCAATTTTAGCAAAATACCATTATCCATCGTTACAATCTGATTGATTTAATGAGTTTAATCAATATTAGAATCATAAACTTCAATCACTATCTAAATTAACATTAATGAAAAACAAGGGGGCAAGTATGAAATAAAAGAAAAAGGTCATCAATGTACCAGCCGAAGTGACCTGCAATTCCAAATCCAGTCAAGACAAAAATTGTAATTAAAAAAAATGCACTCTAATATGCTTGTTTTAGTTATAAGAGGACTAGATTAAACATTCGGGTCTGGGTGAACTAGGTAGTCTACTTATCCAAGGTGTCTAAGCATGAAGAAGGCTGCTCCACCTCCAAAAAAAAGGAAAACGGGCTCACTCTCCCCGAGGCCCAAGGTATCTTCCTATGCCAAGTCACAAGGCAACGATCCCCCCAAGCATTGACAGCTCTAAACAACACGAAGATCCAGGCAACAATACCTGGCATCATGAGGAAGAAGAGCCCATGAGGGGAATCCATGTGATCTGCACGCATAAAAGGCAGTCAACCAATGGTGGCCCTCCCAAGAAAAATGGATAATTAAATTAATAAACAATATCCTCCTTACTTCGATCACAACAGGCTGGAAAAAAGACATCACACCTTCAATACTCAAGCCTGGCCAGACAACATATCTCAGGCAACAATTAATGGTCATTGCCATGCATCCTGTAGAAGCACTGTCAGACCCAAGGAGAACGTTGTCTAGGAGTATGTGAATCTAACGGTACCACCATCAATCATGTCTACCAACTGCTGGAATGGCTCGGCCAAAATCAGGAAAACGCGGTGCATTAGCCACCACAGATGGGAGTGTAAGTCATTGTTCTTCACAGCTGAAAGCACAAGTATTCTACACGACCAGTGACAGATTTCGTGGGCAAGGGACGCAGGGTTCATAGTAGTTAAAGGATACCATCATTGGGGTATGGTGCCACAGCAAAATCACAGTCTACAATCGCAGAGGTGAGGGAATTATGCAGCAGATTCAAGGCTCAAGCAGATGAAAGTTTTGTTCCAGTCAAAGAAAATATTATCAAATTACCAACCGTTTTTTTTTTGTTTTTTTTTGTTTTAGGGATCACAAAAGAGCACATATGTTGCATAAAGACAAACAGAGTGGGATTGAAGACTGAAGTGATAAATTAGAAGGAACAAACCTATTACTGATAGCCCACAAGGTAGCTTGTAAGACGGAAGTTAGGGTCAAGGTAACCGAACTAGAGTTCGCAGAGGGAGGGGGATTCTAGCGTTTACAGAACGCGACTCTACATGGTTTGCAGAGGTGAAATTTGCAAGATTTTAACACTGTTGCTGAGAAGAAAACTCCAGGATCATGAAACGGTTTGCCGGGGCGAAAATAGGTGGAACTCACATAGGTAGCAGAGTCGCAAGGAAGCGAAGTCAATGCAGTGGTTGTCCAGACAATGCACGGCTTCGAGGAACTGACAAATTTTAACATAAAAATATATTACATGCCATTTCATTACTAAATTCTAAACATAAAATTCATTGCTTAAAATTTCTTTGCATACCTTGAACATAAAATTTCATTCACAAAATTTGCATTGCATAATCTCTAAACATAAATGCAGTATAGACAGATCGAACCCTTAACACGTTTTAGACACAAAATTTTAAACATAACATGCATATCAAACGTGTAAATTTAGCCAAAATTTCCAGCAATAACTTTAGGAATCGATTCGGCAAGTGACTTCCGTCATAAGAATCAAGCATGGTAGAGGAAGGATTTCCTGGGCAACCGGAACCAAATACAAACCCAAATAATCACACCAACATATCTAAATCATACATCATACATATTGTATCATTCAACCGAAAAGGCGTACCTTTGCCTATTCTCCTGCTCCAAGTGTCGTCCCCGCACTCCGTGCCACTCCCGCTCGTCAACCGTCAAGACCTCACCGGTACCTCCCAACCAACGCTAGGAGTACTATGCTTCCCCCTTAGCCCCCCGAGCCACAAAGGGGCCAAACATTATCCAGATGGTACGTCTAGCTCCCAGCTCTCCTCGCAAGGCCGAGCTAGCACTCCTATCCGAGCTGAGAAATCCCAACTCCCCACAAGTAATCAGTCAAGTCACAAATCCGGCAGCGTAACATTACGCTAACAGCCGATCCCCTACTTGCTCCTCTTTCCTCTCTTTTATAGAGTTTTATAACTTCCAAACTTTCTCTAAATCTCATTTAATTTAAGTTTTAATAAAAATCTTCTAATAATTCTCCTCTGTACAAGTGTCGTCCATCCCCCACTTTCCTCCAATAAATATTTTCTTTAAATTAATAATTGTTTCATTTCCCTCACCCACCTAGAGTTGCTCCTAAATTTACTCCTAGGTGTTCCTAGATTCCCTTACAGGTTTAAATACTTTCCCTAAAATGAAGTTGCTAATTTAGTTCAATTTAGAAGGTTCTTAATTGCAGATTCTTTACTATGTTGACCTCACTTTTTACCATAAGTTTCCATCTTTCCCTTATTATTTTTCCTCCATTCCTTAGTTTCCTATTTTTTATTATTCCCTTCTTTCCCCTTTTTATTAGAGCCAAAATGGCAGTTGCGCTATTTACTCTTTTCCTTTTATTATTAATTTAATATCTTTTTACACTTTCACAAGTTAAATAATTTATTTCTTCTTTACCTTTGATATCCACAGATTTTATTTAAGTTCTTACTCTCTTCATTTTACCCAAAGATTTATGAAGTCCACAACTATTACTTAAGTGGTTTTTAGTTTAAAATTTATTATTTTATTTTTATAAGGTATTTTTCTTAAGTGTAGAGAAAATTTTACCCCAAGAGAAGTTTTTGACTTAGAACTTAGATTCTGAACTGGGCGACATTTATTTAGGGAAGTTGTTTTTTTTTTTTTAATTCTTAACGTGTTAATTGTCTTAGGGCCATCTAGGTTTGTTCCTTTATCACCATCATCGCAACGTGCCCTTCAGGATGCACTACGTGCTCCAAGGGTGCCACTCACCTCTTGACTGATTGATAGACATCAATAACCCCTGGAGTCAATACTCCGTCAGGTGAACTTGTGGGAGACTAAGGGATTCTAAGCAATAAGGCCCCCGCCTTATTGCATGCCCCTTAGAATCATCGCGAGCGACTGTCGCAGTCTTCCCTCACGGCATCGTGGGTCCTCTTGAAATAGGTAATCGTTAAACTACAGTTCGAGCCACAGCGAGAGTGCTAGTAGGTTGTGGCAGGCCTGTTGTCCATACCTCTCCCTCAACCTCTCTAGTATTCGTGTATGGCCCCTTTACTCCATATGTGAGTCTGGTTGGCAAGCTATCTTCAGCCTGCATCATCAACAATCGTGTCAGAACATGTCCACATCATATCATCTAATCAAATGTACTAAAATCACCGTAAACAATCAAACCCCAATAGAACACTCCCTGACTCGATCCGGAGTCCAAGGGGTTTCGTCGATGCCTCTGCATCCTCAAGGTCCAAAACCCTGCACACTCAGTAAAATCGAGTCAATAGCACCCGTCTATGTCAAAGCAGTAAAACATCATGTCATCTACCATAACACATCATAATCAAGGAAAAATGTTTTAATATCATAATAGTCTGGATCACTTGCGAGCAAGTGTCCTCAAATAATAAGTTTTCTCAATGCGCCAGAGCAGGATGTTACACTATCAGCCATCTACCTCCATCGTTGTCCTTGGATGATTGGATCCTTTTGGTTCTCTTACTATTGTCTGCAATTTGTATTGGTATTCTGGCAATGGAAAAATGAATTGATTCATGTCTACATTTTGTATTTGTATTTTGGCAATGGAAAAACGAATTGATTCATGTCTGCATTTTGTATTGGTATTCTGGCAATGGAAAAACAAATTGATTCATGTCTACATTTTGTATTTGTATTCTGGAAATGGAAAAATGAATTGATCCATGTCTTCATTTTGTATTGGTATTCTGGCAATGGAAAAACAAATTGATTCATGTCTGCATTTTGTATTTGTATTCTGGAAATGGAAAAATGAATTGATTCATGTCTGCATTTTGTATTGGTATTCGGGCAATGAAAAAATGAATTGATTCATGTTTTCATTTGGTATTGGTATCCTGGAAATGGAAAAAAAAAAAAACTTTTAAATGTTGCCAAAGATTGTTGTTTTAAATGCCCACGTTTTGCTTTCAAACGAGACAAAGATTGTCATTTAAAATTGCCCACGTTTTGCTTTCAAATGAGCCAAAGATTGTCGTTTAAAATTGCCCACGTTTTTGCTTTCAAATGAGACTGAGTTTGCTGTTTTAAATGCCCATGTTTTGCCTTCAAATGAGACTAAGATTGTTGTTTTAATTGCCCGCGTTTTTTCTTTCGGATGAGACTGAGTTTACTGTTTTAAATGCCCACGTTTTTGCTTTCAAATGAGACTGAGTTTGTTGTTCTAAATGCCCACGTTTTTTTATTTCAAATGAGACTGAGTTTGTTGTTTTAAATGCTCACGTTTTTGCTTTCAAATGAGACTAAGATTTCGTTTTAAATGCCCACATTTTTTCTTTCCAACGATGGACTAAGTTGCTATAGAAATCACCCATGAATTTAGCATTTTAAATCTTAAATTCACTTGCCAGAATGACCACGATTTTGGTAAATAAAAATTGACTGTGTGCATGTTAAATTCACCCACCCCCTTTTTTTTTTTTATATTCAATTCATAACTGACTGTTACACATTATTTTCGTCATCCCTTTGATCGTTAATGATGTAAACCTATCTATTGCCTTTAGAGGGGTCACAGTGGCCTGAGTTCCTAAAGAGAGAAGGAAGAAGAATTTTTTCTGAGAAAAGAAGTTGCATTTTCCTATGTAAAAACCTTATAAAAAGAAATGTCCGCGGGTTGCTATACAGGCAGAGTGCGGGAATGACAAATTCCCGCAGGTTGCTATATAGCCAGGGTGCGAATAATCCACAGGTTGCTATATAGCTAGGGTGCGGACATTCCAGCACGTGGGAAAAACGTACGGTTTCTCGAATTTTCTAGAAGGAGAAGCTTCTTGGGTGAAGTGGCATCCGAATAGTTTGGATCTTACTCGCTTTCATGATTTAGTGGGATCATCCTAACCTCCTCACCTTATCTTCTTCAACTTATAAAAGGAAAGGAGTTCTCATGGAGAAAGTTAGCTTTTGTTTGGCTTGGAATTATTAGCTTGGTTGGAGTGGCTTTGAGATTTTCTTTGTCAAGATAGATTGTGAGTAGCCATCAGATCTATGGTTTCAAAATCCTTGGAGCAAGAAGTGTGTGGGGAATGAAGGACAGTTGGAAGGGATCTTATGACATCAAGGCAATGGTTGTAATCTATCTTTCACATTTAATATGATACAGTAATATGATTCTTTCCTATAAAGCTTGTTGTGTTTTATTGTATGATTCCTTGATCACATACATAGGTTTATATTGAGTTTATGCTATCGCTATCACTTTGGTTGGTTTTTGTTGTTTTGATATTGACTGCACAAGAGCACTGGAGCGAACCTTTGTCTTTTTTGGTTTCTTGAACTTTTTGTGGCCATTTGCTCTTGTTGCCTTTTTCTCCTGATTTGTGAACTTCTGAGTCCTCAGGATACCCTGAGACACCTTTTGGGTTACAAAACCAATTTGGATTTTACTTGATTTTGAAATTTTTTCTTTACTTTCAGAGATTTCTGCACTGTGTTAATTAACAGCCTGCGAGAATCCTGAGTGTCCGCACCTTGAGTATATACTCCAGTGCAGAAATTACGCAGTCTGCACTTAACTGTACTGCGAGAATTTAAGTTTTCCGCACTGTGTCCAAGGCTTGCCTGCGGGCAGATTTTGAAAATTTTTTGAACTCAAGTTTTGACTTTTCCAATAGCTCAGTAAGGTTGATTTAAGTCTTTTTGACACTTCATCTCATTGGTTTACATGTTTTTTGCTTCATTTGCTTGCTGGATCTGATCTAGGTTTTTTAAGCTTGTTCTTGCTTTGATCACTTGACTTTCATCCTTTATCCTTTATTGGCATTTTTATTCTCTCTGTTTACTGGGGATGAATGTGTTGTATTGGTTAAAGATCAGTGATTGATTGGAAGTTAAGAGTTTGGTGTTTCTTAGTTGATTATTGTTTCAAAAGGACAATTTTCATTTACATTAAGAAACTCCTTGTTGAACAGCTGGATTGAACTTTTGGAGCCTATATTGATCT
>JASDQU010736072.1:257960-274323 GCA_032191745.1 Picea mariana
ATATATATATATATATATAATTGTAATAATACTGTTGTAAAGTAAAATATGCAAATAATATTTCACCCTATTAGTTACAATTGCAAGTATACAACTCAGGATTCCATTAAACAACAATTTAAGTATAAATGCATTAAAATTTAGAGAAGGGTTATTCTAAAACACCCGGGATTCTTCATAATCAATTGCGAACAATCTAATTATCTTCCAACATAAACTAAGATGCATTGTAAGCATAAGTCAACTAAAGCCACGACCGCCTAGTCACCAGTGTCCTATGAAACACTAATTCATGAATTGTTGGTACAGTCACAATGAATTTAGGTCCCTGTATCTCTCGGAGAGATTGTTAGAAGTGACACGCAGCTACTGTTTTAACTAAACACAGGGTTCATCGACAATAAGGTTTTAAAAGTCTGTAGATGGTAACATTCAAGGGGTCTGAAAGATGCCAGGGCTGTGGTCGAAACTACAACAACTTTAAGGTGGTTCGACGATTCCAACACTAATCAAGTCTGATCGTTAATCAATCCATCTATCTGCCTCAGAAAATGGTCAAAAATTTTCTGCCGAGCATTTAAATGGAGAATTAACCGGGCGTTTAAAATAGAATAAAAATAGTAAGGCGACCAAAAGGGAATAAAGACCTTCGCTCCTAGCTAACAGAAGATAGGTAAGGGAAATCATGAGAACAATTGTTGACTCGGAGGCCATCAATTGGCAAACCCAATGGAAAAAATTCAAGAAAAGAAATTAACTGGGCAATAATCAAGGGACAAAAATCAGAATCAATCATTAAATTCGCAGCTTCAAAGGCAATCACCCAAGTGGAAATAAAAAGAAATGGTAATGCATAGAGGATACCTCGCAGACTCCCCAACCAGGCAGACGCAGAGTTCCAGGGTCAATTTCTCTGAGGAAACAGACCGAAATGAGACCACACCACATGAATCTTTCCCTTACGCATTACTCGGATTCTTGGGGAGAATGCATGCATGATCGAGTGAGGACGGCCTCGATCTGACCCGGCAACTACGACAGCCATGACAACCTCGAAAATCTTCGAGGTAAGGTTTGGACGCGGATTATTTTTCTGTCCGAGCAAGAAGATGCACAGGAACATGGGTTTCCTCTGGGACATCGATTGCCAAATGCTCAGCCATAATGAATGATAATGGTTGGCATTGAATTGAATGGCATGCATTGAATTGGTTGGGGTGAACAAAACTTCTAGAAGAAGGAAAAACTGGAAGGAGTTGGAAGGTTGAGGTTGCAAGGGATAACGATTTTTTTTGAACAAAAACAGTACGAGTTCCCTCTATCCTGGAAATGTCTCAAACCATAAACCCACACATGCGTTGAGTCCACAAGTTCCACAAAAAACAAAACAAAACCCCGTGCCAAGCGCCCACACAAAACAATTTCGGACATAATAACTCAGAATTGGGTAAGACATAAAAAGTTGGTAAAAAGAAAGGGAGGGAAATTCAGGCACATGGAAAAATAGTGAGGTCATGGGAAACGTTGATAGCATTCAACAATTTCTAGAATGTGCAAGAGAGAGTGTAGGGCGTACACTCTAGATGCAGCAAGAGAAGCCAGCCCTAAGAACATAAATAGACATAAGGGTTCAAGAATCAACCTAACCACACCGGTGATGAGAATATTATGAGAAGGAGGTTTATAGTCATAGAGGATAATTGCGTGACCATTACAATGGACAAAAGATGTTGTAATATTCCTTGCCCATTATCTATTTTAAAATGGCAGAGGTAAAACATACAAATAAAATTTTTATACTTATATTTTTCTTATTACACAACAACATTCTGAAAAAAATGAAACAAGTCCATCCCACAAGAACCTTATAGTTTGAAGCCAATCACTGTTCACATCTCCAGATACGAAATAATTTGCTGAAAACCGAGGAGAATGCCAAGGCGCTAAAGATAGCTCATCAAAGTGTCACGGGGGTTACATCAATCTAGGCGTAGAAACTAAATGACAGGGAAAAGGGATGATCCCAAATCTAACACATCCATTAACATCATAAGGGTTCATATACACTTTAAATAATGATTCTTTTATTTTAACAAATAATACACTTGCGTACCTGTGACTGAAGGCGAATAACCCGAGGATGCTATCCCGCACTGAAGCTCCATGCCGCTCCTTCTCACCGACCGCTGAGACCTCACTGGTACCTCCCAGCCAATCACTAGGGGTACTCTGCTTCCCCCTTAGCCCCCCGAGCCGCAAAGGGGCCACACACTATCCTGATGGTATGTCGAGCTTCCCAGCTCGCCTCTCAAGGCCGAGCTACCACTCCAATCCGAGCTGAAAAATCCCAACTCCTCACAAGTAATCAGTCAAGTCACAATTCCGACAGCGTAACGTTACGCTAACAGTCGATCCCCTTTCTTTCTCATATTCCCTTTCTTTTATAGAGTTTTTCCAACCTCCAACATTCCCTAAATCACATTTTAATTAAGTTTTAATAAAAGTATTCTAAATATTCTCCTTCGCACAAGTGTCGTCCATCCCCCTCTTTCCTCAAATAATTATTTTCTTTAAATTATTAAATTACTCATTTCCCTCACCCACCTAGAGTTGCTCCTAAATTTCCTCCTAGGTGTTCCTAGATCCCCTTACATGTTTTAAATAATTGTCCTAAAAATAAAGTTGCTAAATTAGCTCAAATTAGAAGGTTCTTAATTGCAGATTCCTTACTATGTTGACCTCGCTTTTTACCATAAGTTCCCAACTTTCCTTTATTATGTTTCTTCCATTACTTAGTTTCCTAATTCTTATTATTCCCTTCTTTCCCCTTTTTAAATAAATCCAAAATGGCAGTTGTGTGTTTTACTCTTTTCCTTTTAATATTAATTTAAAATCTTTTCACACTTTCACAATTTAAATAATTTATTTCTTCTTTACAATTTAAAACCACGGATTTTAATTAAATTATTACTCTCTTCATTTTACCCCAAAAATTTATGAAGACTAAAACTATTACTTAAGTGGGTTTTAGTTTATATTCTTATTTTTATTTTTATAGAGTCTTTTTCTTAAGGCTAAACAAAATTTTACCCTAGAGAAGTTTTAGACTTAGGTTTAGATTCTGAACTCGGCGACAATTATTTAGGGAAGTCATTTTAAGAATTTCTTAAGGTGTTAAATGTCTTAGGGTCATCTAGGTTTGTTCCTTCCTCAACATCAATGCGACGTGCCCTTCAAGATGCACCACATGCTCCAAGGGTGTCACTTGCCCCGGTTGTTTCTCTTGCGCGACGTGCCCTTCAGGATGCACCACATGCTCCAAGGGTGCCACTCGCTAACTTGTGTTTCTTTCACGCGATGTGACCTTCAGGATGCACCACGTTCTCCAAGGGTGCCACTCGCCAACTTGACTGATTGGTAGACATCTATAACCCCTGGAGTCAACACTCCACCAGGTGAACTTGTGGGAGACTAAGGGCTTTAAGGAATAAGGCCCCTGCCTTATTGTGTGCCCCTTAGAATCATCGTGAGTGACTGTCGTAGTCCTCCCTCATGGCATCATGGATTCCTCTCGAACTAGGTAATCGTTAACCTACAGTTCGAGCCACAGCGGGAGTGCTAGTAGGATGTGGCAGGGCTGTTGTCCACACCTCTCCCTTAACCTCTCTGGAAATCGTGTGTGACCCCTTTACTCCATATGTGAGTCTGGTCGGCAAGCTATCGTTAGCCTGCATCATCAATAATCGTGTCAGAACATGTCAACCTCATATCATCAAATCAATGAAATATCACAGTAAATAAATCAACCCAAATAGAAAACTATAGCACACTCCCTGACTCAATCCAGAGTCCAAGGGGTTCCACCAATGCCTTTGCATCCTCAAGGTCCAAAACCATGCACACTCAATAAAACTGAGTCAATAGCACCTGTCTATGTCCAAGCAGTAAAACATCATGTCATCTATCATAATGCATCATAATCAAGGATAAATGTTTTAACATCATAAAAGTCCAGATCACTTGTGAGAAAGTGTCCTCAAAGAATAATTTTTCTTAGTGTGCCAAAGCGGGATGTTACATATACCCCCTCTTGGTCTAAACTTCGTGTCAAAGTTTCTCAGTATAAATGCCGAAATAGAAGTACCATAGTATCATAAGTCTATCTATCAAACAAAAATGGGAACTGCTGGTGCATATCATATGCGTCCTCCCAGGTCGTCGAGTGCGGACTATAACTGTCCCACTGGACCTTGACCTGATCTACCGTTCGACGTCATAACTGTCTAACGCGATGATCTAAGATGTAGACTGGCTCAGCCGTGAGTGCTCCCTCATCCAATACCTGCAAGGAACTCATGTCAATCACGTGTGTAGGATCACTAATATAATGTCTTAAAACAGATACATGAAAAACATCGTGCATATGCCTCAAAGAATCAGGCAAGGCTAGTCGATAGGCCACGGGCCCCTTTCTCTCCATAATATCGAAAGGTCCCATGAACCTAGGAGAGAGTTTAGCTCCCTTTCCAAACTTGATCGAACTCTTATGTGATTTAAGCTGCAAGAAGACTCGATCGCTGACCTCGTAACTACGTTCGACTCGGTGCACATCGACATAACTCTTCTGTCGATCCTGCGCTTCTTTAATCCTTTGTCTTATGGTTTTCATTTTCTCTTCCATTTCTTGGATTACTTCTAGTCCCACCAGGACCCTATCCTCAAGCCGATCCCAACTCAAGGGAGTCCGACACAGTCGCCCATAAAGAAACTCAAAAGGTACCATCTTAATGGTGCTCTGGTAACTGTTGTTGTAAGCGAACTCTACTAGAGGCAAGAATTCCTCCCAACACTTTTGTTGGTCCATCACGTACATGCGCAACATGTCTTCTAAGGTTTGGTTCGTTCGTTCGGTCTATCCGTCAGTTTCTGGGTGATACGCAGTACTAAAATTAAGTTGGGTTCCCAAGGCCTCTTGGAAACTCATCCAAAATCGTCCAGTAAACACCGATCCTCGATCGGATATAATCTTCTTAGGCACGCCATGAAGCCTCACAATCTCACTGATGAAAAATCTCGCTATGTCAAGTGCCTGATACGTTGTACGCACCGGTATAAAGTGAGCACTCTTCGTCAGAGTGTCTACTACTACAAAAATCGAGTCATGTCTCCTTGTCGTTAGTGGCAATCCAACAATAAAATCCATCGAAATAACTTCCCATTTCGATTCCGGAATGGCATGTGGTTGAAGTAATCCTGCTAGGTGTCTATTTTTAGCCTTTACTTGCTGACACTCTAGACATCTAGCCACAAATTTGACTATGTCGGCCTTCATTCCCTTCCAGAAGAATAAGGGTTTAATGTCTTCCCTCATCTTCGTGACTCCTGGGTGAGCCATGTAAATTGCTCTATGAGCCTCACTCAGGATCAACATCCTCAACTCGTTGTTTGGCAGTACGTAAATCCGACCTCTAAACCTCAATAAACCATCCCTATCAAAATAAAATCCCTCATATCGTGGTACCATCATTGTGTTTTGTCCGAAAAAACCCTCGACCTCTATGTACAATTTGTCTTCACGCTGTAAAGTGAGAATTTTCTCATGTAAGTTAATTTGAAGAGGAAACACCGAGAAGATACGTGGTCTCTGACTCAAAGCATCAGCCACTCGGTTCACTGTTCCCTTTATGTAAGTAATCTCGAAGTCGTACTTGCTAAGCACTTCCGACCAACACCGTTGTCGTGCATTCCGGTCGCTTTGCGTAAAAATGTGTTGTAGTCCACAATGCTCAGTCCTTAATTCAAATTTTCATCCAACAAGGTAGTGTCTCCAAACCTTCAAGGCATATATGATGGCTAATAACTCCAAATCGTGCATCGCGTAGTTCTTCTCATGCCTTCTCAGTTTCCTCGAAATGTAAGCAATCACTCGTCCGTCTTGCATCAAGACTCCGCCTAAAACTTCCTTGGATGCGTCAGTGCATACCAAAAAGTCTGCATCCATGTCAGGGACCTTTAGTATCAGCGCTATGGTCAACAACTCTTTAAGCCTTCGAAATGCTTCTGTGCATTTCTCTATCCAAACAAACTTCTTGTTTTTCTTTTGCAATTCCATGAGTGGATTTGCTATCTTCGAAAATCCCTCGACAAACTGTCAATAGTATCCTGCTAAACCCATAAAACTACATACTTCTGTGACATTCGTCGGTGCAGGCCATTCCATAATAGCCTCAACCTTGGCTGGATCCACGGCGATACCTTCGACGGAGATGACATGCCCGAATTAGTGAATCCTCGATTGATAAAAAGAGCATTTGGACAACTTCCCATACAATTTGTACTCTCGTAGACACTGTAGTACCAAGCGCAAGTGCTCGTCATGCTCCTCCTTTGTCCGAGAGTAGATCAAGATATCGTCAATGAATACTTGGACGAACTTGTCCAAGTACTCACGGAACACCCCGTTCATCAAACTCATGAATACCCCTGGGGCGTTTGTTAGTCCAAACGGTAAAATAGTAAACTCGTAATGTCCAAATCTCATCTTAAAGGCAGTCTTAGGGGCGTCATCCTCCTTGATCCGCAACTGGTGATACCCTGATCGTAAATCGATCTTGGAGAAGACCATTGGACTCTTCATTTGATCGAACAGATCATCAATTCTTGGTAAGAGATACTGATTCTTGATCGTAGCCTTGTTCAGTTGATGGTAGTCATTGCAAAGCCTCCATGGTCTGTCCTTCTTTCGTATGAAAATAACAGGTGCACCCCACGGTGACACACTAGGACGTATCAATCCCAGGTCCAGCAACTCCTTCAGTTGCATTTTCAACTCTTGAAACTCCGGGGTCGACATCCGATAAGGCATTCTTGCTATTAGTTCAGTCCTCGGTTTCAGGTCTATATTAAACTCCAATTCTCTCTCCGACGACATCCCTGGTAACTCCTCTGGAACACGTCCGCAAACTCTCTCACCACCGGAAGGTGTTCTATAACTTTCACTACTCCCTTCTTGTTTAGCGCAAGGATCACATAAAGCTTGCACCCCTTGCGCATACTCTTCCGTAACTGTAAGGAAGAGACAAACCTCAGGGAAACTCCCTAGTTCCTTCCTACAATCACACGTCTTTGTCCTTTGTCATCAACCAAGCTCAACTATTTCGTCTTATGGTTGAGTATCGCCTCATGCGATTCCAACCAATCCATACCGATCACGACGTCATAAGATCCTAAGATTATGACCTACAAGTTGACCCTTGTGACAAACTCTCCCAGGTTAAGGGCACAGCGTGTAAATTTTCCTCCAACCTTCTGTTTGGTTCCCGAAGACATCTCTACAAAGCTAAACTTGTCCTGTTAGACTGCCTTTACCTTAATCCTTTTTAGCACTGCACCAGAAATGAAACTCTCAGTAGCACCTGGGTCTATCAAAATACTAAGGGTCTGGTCAGTGACAGTACTTGTCGTCTCGAGCACAATCGACTGGTGCTCTTCCTGGCGGTTATTCACCGCTGCATGAATCCGATGGGCCTTGCCCATATCTCCCACGGTAGTGGGTCTGGCTAATCCGGACACTTTGGTCCTCTCCACAGGACAGTCACGCTGGTAGTGTGGCTCCCCACACGTCCAACACCCCTTCTTCGGCCCAGTAGTCCTGGTACCCGAAGTAGAAGATGATGGCCCACCGGTCTGGAATCCAGGTCTGTTCTATTGAACAGGCCTAAACTGTTTTTGCTGCGGGCGATGCTGCTGCTAATGCTTTGGTCCCCGATAAGGTGCTCGCTGCTGAGGCGACGGTCATCGGGGTGTAGTGAAAGTGGATCCTCTCTGGAAGCTACAATATCCCGGCGTATGTATCACTGGTGTCTGATGCTGTGGTGTACCAGATGAACCCTGCCCTGTTGGTCTCACTGGAGTCCTGGTCTGACCCCCACTGATAAGGTCCTCCTCTGCTATGAGGTCCTTTTGGATAGCGTCATGCAAGGTTTGAGGCATCAAGATCCTAACCTGTGTACGTAAGATTCCGTTAAGGCCAAACATGAACCTGTTGGCTTTGAGCTTCTCAGTGTTAAGGTGCAGAGCATACCGGAGCATCTCCATGAAATGTGCCTCGTACTTGGGCACCGTACGACCTCCCTATCGTAATGCGTTGAAATCATTGAGCTGACGCTCAATGAATTCCTCTGAAAGTTACCTCTCTCGGAACCGTTCCTCAAACAGTTCCCATGACACATCTTCAATGGCCATGTTCAGCTACGGCAGGAGCGTCTTCCACCATAGAAGAGCACTCCCCTTCAGTTGAAATACCTTCATGCGGACCTTCATGTTGGAGGTATAATCGCTAAGTGCGAAGCACATCGCCATATTCTCCAACCATGCCTTGGCGGCGACGCCATCCATGGCACCAAATAACTCAGGAAATTTAACCTTCTCGAGTTCACGGTGAATGCTACCTGTAATGGCCGGTGCGCGCAGCAGAACCTCAGTGGGTGTCGGTGCCCTGGCCTTGTCTCTGTCCAATCGGCTGATCAGTGTCTCGGACATGCGTTGAAAATATCTCATCATCCCAATAACATTGCCAACTGCTATCTTCTCCTGTCCAAGAACTTGCTCGCCTCCCTGGGAGTTAGACCCCTCAGGCATGGATGCTACTGGAGGCGTCACACCTCCTCCCCTAGCACCTCGTCATCTACCTCCGCGGTGTCCTCTAACCATGATTACCTGCATGCACACAATCAACTCGATCAGCGACAGTATAATCAATCTAATCATGTCAATGAAAGCCATAGCGAATCCCAAGTCGCGGGTCGAACCGACTCTGATACCATATGTGACATACTCCTCGTTACAACAAAAACTCTTTAACAGGTGCAATTTTTTTTTTTTGTTTAAGGTGTGTGCGCGCGTTTAAAAAGGAACAAACACACTTGACTCTATGTCGCCACCCGACGACTAACAAAATGCAACCACGATGATCACAACAAGAAGACATAAGGCGCACAACAAGTAACTGCAAGCATTAAATGACATATTGTGTTATGTATAGTACGAACACAGATGGAATAATCCATAGTAGTAGATTTTACTATTTCTGCACAGGAAAGCAGGGCGTTTAATCTTAGTTCTCTACTCCGAAGAAAGAGAATGTCAGGTAGGCTCTTGGCCGACTGCTCAGGCAAAAACTAGTAATCTCTGTCAGGAGGTTGCAGTGGTGGGAACTCTACCTTTAAAGAGATTGAGACTAATGATACAACCTTAGAGGTGTGTCACAAGAGTGGAAACCCTGCCTTTAAAGGGCCCGAGACTCTTAATACGGCACTGGATTCTTTACACAAAAATAATCACACACACAGACTTATATACAGAGTGACTAGCTTTATCAAATTGAAGAGTCTGATATCCTACAACTATGAGTTTGGACAATTCCAATTTTAGTACTAACCCTGAAATTAATTAACAATCTCAATACATCCTATATGTTACATATACCATAAATTACAATAACATTCTCTTAACAACCTCACATCTTATGTTATAACAACCTTGCAACTAAAACATCAATCACCAATCACATTACTCCTTGTATGCTACCAATGCAATGAAGTTACAATAACTTTACCATAAAATAAATCCACATTATATTTATATTACCATAACCTTGCCAATGAATTAATAATAAAAAGAAATCATTACCATAGCATTTAACATGAAGCATTACATTACATGATTCTTCCATTGCGCGCAAGTCTCATTCCTCAGGCAACATGTCATTTAATTCTTATATAATCATGGGCGCGAGAATAAGTAAGTTTAAGCCATCATTAGAAATAACTATATAAAAACTAAATATCTAGGTCCACCATCTACTACATAAATCCTCAACGTGTAAAAACTAAATCTACGTCAATCATTCACTGCGCAAGTTCAAATGTAATGTGCTCAAGGTTCCATATCAATTAAAGTTGACTTAAATAATTGATTGATACCAGTATTCTGTCATAAGTCGATATCTAATAATTATGGTAGGTATGCAACAAACAATTAAATTGCAATGCAACAAATGAATCAACAACATTTAGAAATTCAGTCATAAAACTCAACTTGTATCTTGCCAGTGTGTAAAGAATTAAGGGGGGTGAAAAGTTGATTACTTAACAAATAATTAGAATGCAGTGCAACAGAAGTATCAACGACATTATAAGTTCAGTCATAAACTACCAGGGAGTTATGTTGCTTCAATTAATTCATTTATCAATCCTCATTCATTTTCAGACATAAAACTAAGAGGTATTATGTTGGGTTAATTAATTTAACATTTTAATTTTTAATTTTTAATTTTGATCTTTTAACAATCTTAGATTTAAAAACTAATATATATATATAATTGTAATAATACTGTTGTAAAGTAAAATATGCAAATAATATTTCACCCTATTAGTTACAATTGCAAGTATACAACTCAGGATTCCATTAAACAACAATTTAAGTATAAATGCATTAAAATTTAGAGAAGGGTTATTCTGAAACACCTGGGATTCTTCATAGTCAATTGCGAACAATTTAATTATCTTCCAACATCAACTAAGATGCATTGTAAGCATAAGTCAACTAAATCCACAACCGCCTAATCACAAACGTCCTATGAAACAGTAATTCATGAATTGCTGGTACAGTCACAATGACTTTAGGTCCCTGTTTCTCTCGGGGAGATCGTTAGAAGTGACACGCAACTATTGTTTTAACTAAACACATGGTTCATTGACAATAAGGTTTTAAAAGTCTGCAGGTGGTAACATTCAAGGCGGTCTGAAAGATGCCAGGGATGTGGTCCAAACTACAACAACTTTAAGGAGGTTCGACGATTCCAACACTAATCAAGTCTGCCCGTTAATCAAGCCATCTATCTACCTCAGAAAACGGTCAAGGATTTTCTGCCGAGCATTTAAATGGAGAATTAACCAGGGGTTTAAAATAGAATAAAAACAGAAAGGTGACCAAAAGGGAATAAATACCTTCGCTCCCAGCTAACAGAAGATAGGTAAGGGCAATCATCAGAACGACTGTTGACTCGACAGCCATCAATTGGCAAACCCAATGGCAAAAATTCAGGAAACAAAATTAACTGGGCAGCGATCAAGGGATAAAAATCAGAATCAATCGTTAAATTCACAACTTCAAAGGCAATCACCCAAGTGGCAATAAACAAAAATGGTAATGCATCGAGGATACCTCGCAGACTCCCCAACCACACAGACGCAGAGTTCCAGGGTCAATTTCTCCGAGGAAACAAACCGAAACGAGACCACACCACATGAATCTTTCCCTTGCGCATTACTCGGATTCTTGATGACAATGCATGCATGATCGAGTGAGGACGACCTCGATCTGACCCAGCAACTACGACAGCCATGACAGCCCCGAAAATCTCAGAGGTAAGGTTTGGACGCGAATTATTTTTCTGTCCGAGCAAGAAGATGCACAGGAACATGGGTTTCCTCCAGGACATCGATTGCCAAATGCTCAGCCATACCGAATGATAATGGTTGGCATTGAATTGAATGGCATGCATTGAATTGGTTGGGGTGAATAGAACTTCTAGAAAAAGGAAAAACTGGAAGGAGTTGGAAGGTTGAGGTTGCAAGGGATAATGGTTTTTTTTGAACAAAAATAGTACGAGTCCCCTCTATCCTAGAAATGCCTCAAACCATAAACCCACACATGCGTTGAGTCCACAAGTTCCACAAAAACCAACACAAAACCCCATGCCAAGCGCCCACACAAAAAAAATTCAGACATAATAACTTAGAATTGGGTAAGACATAAAAAGTTGGTAAAAAGAAAGGGAGGGAAATTCAGGCACATGGAAAAATAGTCAGGTCGTGGGAAACGTTGATAGCATTCAACAATTTCTAGAATGTACAAGAGAGAGTGCCTGGCGTACGCTCTAGATGCAGCAAGAGAAGCCAGCCCTAGAAACATAAATAGACATAAGGGTTCAGGAATCAACCCAACCACACCGGTGATAAGAATATTATGAGAAGGAGCTTTACAGTCATAGAGGATAATTGCTTGAGCATTACAATGGACAAAAGCTTCTATAATATTCCTTGCCCATTATCTATATTAAAATGACAAAGGTAAAACATACAAATAAAATTTTTATACTTATATTTTTTTTATTACACAACAACATTCTGAAAAAAAGGAAACAAGTCCATCCCACAAGAACCTCATAGTTTGAAGCCAATCACTGTTCACATCTCCGGATACCAAATAATTTGCTGAAAACTGAGGAGAATGCCAAGGCCCTAAAGATAGCTCATCAAAGCGTCATGGGGTTTACATCAATCTAGGCGCAGAAACTAAATGACAAGGAAAAGGGATTATCCCAAATCTAACACATCCATTAACATCATAAGGGTTCATATACACGTTAAATAATGATTCTTTGATTTTAAAAAATAATGCACTTGCGTACCTGTGACTGAAGGCGAATAACCCGAAGATGCTATCTCGCACTGGAGCTCCGTGCCGCTCCCGCTCGCCGACCGCCGAGACCTCACCAGTACCTCCCAGCCAATTGCTAGGGGTACTCTGCTTCCCCCTTAGCCCCCCGAGCCGCAAAGGGGCCACACACTATCCAGATGGTATGTCTATCTTCCTAGATCGCCTCGCAAGGCCGAGCTACCACTCCAATCCGAGCTGGAAAATCCCAACTCCCCACAAGTAATCAGTCAAGTCACAATTCCGGCAGTGTAACGTTATGCTAACAGTCGATCCCCTTTCTTCCTCATCTTCCCTTTTTTTTATAGAGTTTTTCCAACCTCCAACTTTCCCTAAATCACATTTTAATTAAGTTTTAATAAAAATATTCTAAATATTCTCCTTCGCACAAGTGTCGTCCATCCCCCTCTTTCCTCAAATAATTATTTTATTTAAATTATTAAATTACTCATTTCCCTCACCCACCTAGAGTTGCTCCTAAATTTCCTCCTAGGTGTTCCTAGATCCCCTTACATGTTTTAAATAATTTCCCTAAAAATGAAGTTGCTAAATTAACTCAAATTAGAAGGTTCTTAATTGCAGATTCCTTACTATGTTGACCTCGCTTTTTACCATAAGTTCCCAACTTTCCTTTATTATGTTTCCTCCATTGCTTAGTTTCCTAATTCTTATTATTCCCTTCTTTCCCCTTTTTAAATAAAGCCAAAATGGCAGTTGCGTGTTTTACTCTTTTCCTTTTATTATTAATTTAAAATCTTTTCACACTTTCAGAATTTAAATAATTTATTTCTTCTTTACAATTTAAAACCACGGATTTTAATTAAATTATTACTCTCTTCATTTTACCCCAAAAATTTATGAAGACTAAAACTATTACTTAAGTGGGTTTTAGTTTATATCTTTATTTTTATTTTTATAGAGTCTTTTTCTTAAGGATAAACAAAATTTTACCCTAGAGAAGTTTTAGACTTAGGTTTAGATTCTGAACTGGGTGACAATTATTTAGGGAAGTCGTTTTAAAAATTTATTAAGGTGTTAAATGTCTTAGGGCCATATAGGTTTGTTCATTCCTCAACATCAATGCGACGTGCCCTTCAGGACGCACCACGTGCTCCAAGGGTGCCACTCGCCCCGGTTGTTTCTCTTGCGTGACGTGCCCTTCAGGATGCACCACATGCTCCAAGGGTGCCACTCGCTAACTTGTGTTTCTTTCGCGCGACATGCCCTTCAAGATGCATCATGTGCTCCAAGGGTGCCACTCACCAACTTGACTAATTGGTAGACATCTATAACCCTTGGAGTCAACACTGCGCCATGTGAACTTGTGGGAGACTAAGGGCTCTAAGGAATAAGGCCCACGCCTTATTGTGCACCCCTTAGAATCATCGTGAGCGACTGTCGCAGTCTGCCCTCACGGAATCGTGGATTCCTCTCGAACTAGGTAATCGTTAACCTACAGTTCGAGCCACGGCGGGAGTGCTAGTAGGCTATGGCAGGGCTGTTGTCCACACCTCTCCCTCAACCTCTCTGGAAATCATGTGTGACCCCTTTACTCCATATGTGAGTCTGGTCGGCAAGCTATCATCAGCCTGCATCATCAACAATCGTGTCAGAACATGTCAACTTCATATCATCAAATCAATGAAATATGACAATAAATAAATCAACCCAAATAGCACACTATAGCACACTCCCTAACTCAATCTGGAGTCCAAGGGGTTCCACCGATGCCTCTGCATCCTCAAGGTCCAAAACCCTGCACACTCAATAAAATTGAGTCAATAGCACCTGTCTACGTCTAAGCAGTAAAACATCATGTCATCTATCATAACGCATCATAATCAAGGATAAATGTTTTAACACCATAAAAGTCCAGATCACTTGCGAGCAAGTGTCCTCAAAGAGTAAGTTTTCTCAGTCCACCAGAGCGGGATGTTACAGAATGCTAGCACACAGTCCATGCAACAAGTTACTATGACACCACACACCATCTCAAGAGAACTGGTAAACATGCGCAAAATAACAAGGAGGACGACTACCCTTCCGACGCAAACATGACCACGCCTACAAACTAAGGGAAAACACCTCTATCCCGACATCATGGCCTAGACAAAAAAATATTAGAACCTCAAGGTGCGTGAACCTAATGCCTGAAGGCGTTCGACCCTTATGTCAAGAGAAACTTCCATGCTCATTAGCACTCACAAAAAATAACATAATCCAGCCAAGATCTTGTTCGTTGCTATCCCAAGGGCACGCCATGATCCCCTCATCAGAAATCATGCCGTTCCCTGGGTGATAGATGCGTCAATAACCTTGGCGCAAAACAAAAGGGACCAAGACTCAAGAAAACTCCGATGAGCTAAGAACCGAATACTGACTGGGAGACTATACCTACCCCACACAAAGGTTGATGAGACACAAGAGGACGGAGACAAGGGGTGACACTAGCCCACACAACATCATCCCCGGCCCCACCAATCACCCAGTCTAACCGGTCTATGATTACATTCAATTTTAACAAGGGTTCTATTCTAACGGGGCACGTCAAGTTACAATTAGACAATAATGCATCCGCTAAATAAACGTTAATACAATTAATTTTGCAAATCTAAGTGGTCAATACTAAAACCAAAATTATAAATGCCCTCTATCCTTAATTAAAATTCAATCCAGCGAGTCTAAAATTTGCAATCCATTCCTTACTTACCAATCAAATTTTAATCTTTAACACAACCTAATTGGTCAAGTCTATGTTAATCCAAATTCTCCACCCAACTAGACATTAACTTAAATAACAAAATTTACAATCTTAAAGTAGAATTCTATCATTATAACACTTATGAACAATTAAATCTCAACATGTAGTCCAGTTATATTGACCGAACTAACAATACTATCTATCTAATAATATTAGAAGGAAACTACTAACTATTAGCAGGGATGGAGCAATTTATCGAGGAAATTAACATAGAGGTTACTTAACAATTAATATAGAAATAACAAGGCAATTACATGACCATTAACACGACAATTAAAAGTGCACTAACAAGGTAGTTTACATGACTGTTGTCTTAATAAGTAATACAACAATAGCAAGGCATTTAAGGTGTTAGTTAACATTTAACTTGTTGCATCATTTAATCCAAAGAATGAATTTGTTGGTCATTTACATTGTTGTAGCAATTGTTCTGGCAATTAATATGATCACTACATAACAATGAATCTAGCAATAACAAGGCATTTAACTCATTGGTATCCATTTTATTTGCTAGAAAAAATCAAGGCATTTAATGGGACCATTACATCACAATGAATCTAGCAATAGTAAGACATTTAACTAACTGCTATCCATTTAATTCATTGTGGAAAAATTAGCGAAAACGCAGTGCCCACATGGTGTCCAATCGTGCCCAGTTGACAACAACTCAACAATTAAAGGCAAACGTATCCAATCAACATTAATGCAGTCCATCACTCAAGGGAAAATGCAATCACAGTTTGAAGGCTAAATGGTGGTCATTACTGCAAGTCAGTGTTTTAGGATAAATCCATAAGTGCGGACACGAACCGATCTCCCTAGATCCACCTGGATCTAGAACAAAACAGGACAGAATATACCGCTTTCTCTAGATCTAACTATTGAATTAAATTAGAAGTGAGAATAAGAGACATACCTTGTAATCGCTTCCTTGGACTCTGTTGTTCCTTGCTCCGCTCCAGTGCTCTTGCGCAGTCAAGATCAAAACAGCACAAACCAACCAAAGTGAAAGCAAATAATATATACAATAGCTAATCTATACATATGATCAAGGAATTATGTAATAAAGTAGATCTCACTTTATGGGAAAGAAACATATTA
>JASDQU010736072.1:274656-294892 GCA_032191745.1 Picea mariana
TTTAATATATATCCCATTAAAACTCACATTACTATGTTTACAATAGGTTATGATGCACTTACATTTGAAATTATTGTCATGATTACTCTCAATCAACGTGAATTTCCACCTTATATGACTATATTTTATCTAGATTTCTAACTCCAACTAAGCCTCACAAATATTACATTTGCTCTACCTCATCAAAATTTATATTAGGAATATGAACAACCCTCATACCCATCCCATGTTGATGTTATTAGTGGGTGTGTGAGGTTATGAAGATTAAACTCTTTTTTTTTGGTATTCTAATGCATTGCATTATATGTGGTCTTAGTGGATCCAACCATGGGGAACTTTTAAGGAATCTTAAAGAAATTTTCTAATACATTTTTTTTAGTGGATCCAACCATAGGGAACTTTTAATGAATCTTAAAGAAATGTTATAAGAAATATATATGTGGTCTTAGTGGATTGAACCATGTTCAAAGAATATGCACATGCTATTGAGTTAATTTTGGGTAGTTATCCACTCAATGTAGAAATTCCTTAGTAGAAATCTCTTAGTTTGTAGTACAATTAGATCCCTTTATGTAACTTTAGTTGACCATAAAGTATTTCATAGTTATGTATTTAGTTCAACCATATCCACAACTATCCAACAATTTGTCCTTAAATCTCTCAAGTGATCCAACTATATAATATAACATTTGCACAGTTCATATGTTATATAATATAACATTATCCAATCTGTGATTAGATAAGAGTGCACCACTTAGTAAAGCAAGATTTCTTATGAGCCAAGATTAAAGGCATGACAAGTTGTTGTGCACCACTTACTAAAGATTTCTTATGTTATTAGTGGGTGTGTGAGGTCATGAAGATTAAACTCTTTGTTTTGGGGATTCTAATGCATTGCATTATATGTGGTCTTTGTGGATCCAACCATAGGAAATTTTTAAGGAATCTTAAAGAAATGTTCTAATACATTTGTTTAGTGGATCAAACCATAGGGAAATTTTAATGAATCCCCTTGCTTGTTTTTTTTTTGAATTGATTTCCCTTGGAGAACCCAAATTTTGATTTCACTGACTTCTATGTGTGGGTTTTGTTGATTATTATGAAAAGATTGTGGTTTTATCATCTGTACCTTATCCCTTTAGTCATCAGTTCGTGCTTGAGAAGTCG
This sequence comes from Picea mariana, assembly GCA_032191745.1. Taxonomy (NCBI): domain Eukaryota; kingdom Viridiplantae; phylum Streptophyta; class Pinopsida; order Pinales; family Pinaceae; genus Picea; species Picea mariana. The sequence goes on from JASDQU010736072.1 coordinate 275,824, forward strand.
GCTAAAAGCCGAATCAACGGTCGTCACTTCATTGTTTAAAGACCTATAGATTCAAATGCCCTACTTTTATGTGCATGGATGATGACTGAAGGATAAGAATTTGCCCTGTTGTATATCCCTTACTTATCTTTGAATTGATTGATTCATGGATGAATGTTTAGTCTTTGCGTCTTCTTATGAACGAATACATTTGCGGCTTGATTGATTAAAACTTCGATTTCTCTCTGCGTTTTTAATTTCTTGAACTTGAGTACATCTCTGCCTTTTTATTGATAAACTCTGCATTTTGGATAGATATTGAGGAGATATATCGACACAAGATTCTCCAAACATTCCTCACAAATGCTCTAGGTTATTATCCCAAGAAGGAAGAACAAGAACTTCTTCGACTGAGACTCCGAGTGACCAACAACAATCTCGTCAGAGGAGAATTTCAAATGAGTCTGTAAATAGGTCAACTGCAGAACCTGTTCAAGAAAGAGCTATGGATACAACCTTCTTAGATAGGTTGTGAATTGATATTACTACACCTAAGAATGTAGGGATTACCTTTATACAAGAGAATATTTCTGGTAATTTTCTTTGATTTTGTTTATTTTTGTTGTTATTTTTTGTATTTAAATTTATGTGAGGTTAAATCTTGAAGTTACTTTCAAATGTATATGTAGACAATCGGTTTAGATCAAGGGACGATAATGAAAGAGAGAGTGGTTGTCATGAAGATTCAAATGTTGGTGCAGAGGGTGAAGGTGGAATTAGGAGGTCGTGTTATCAATAAACAAAAGATTACACGCCTACGTCCACCTATCCTTCGGATGTTGGTGATGAACTTCTCTGGGAAGGGATTACTGAAGAAATGACACTTGAGCGATGCTCAAGTGTTAAAAGGAGGTTGGAAAATGATTTGGTGGTCTTGGAACTCCCTCGGGAGAGAAAACAAAGCTTGCAAATTTTTTTACATTCATCGGAAAACTTTATGGACGCATATCAGAAGATGGGGCCAACCACTGACAGTTTTTTCGATCTAATGAGGCGGCGAAAGTCATAGGTGATGGGTCATGATAAATGGGAGGCAGTCAAAAATAGAGTTTCAAAAGAAGACACCATTTCCATGCTCAATTTCAAAGAGGGCCCAAAGCGGAAGATGTTGAAGGTGTAATATTTTAAGCACCTCGACTTTGCATGACATCTGTATAACAGATTTTTGGTGGCATATGGGAAATTGTCATGGAACGATGAGGTTCCACACTATTTTGCAAGACACATTTTTGCAGATATTTTCTTGCACATGCACCCTAATTATACTAGTCTACCATCCAAATATTATGGGACTGGTAAAGAACATACATATGATCGCAAAGGGGCATATCAAAGTGTGGCTTTTCCGAGGCCTCCAAAACCTTTAGTACCTCACCCAATAGGGGCATTTGATTCACTTTCAGAGTTGCAAACTATATCAAAGGTTGGCAAAGAGGTCAGGAGTGCAATCGGAGAAAAAATGAAAGCAATTTTTTATGGTGTTGATGTTGGCATGAACTGTCAGCGAGAAGAAGCCAATTCCCGGGCCACATTTGCTTATAAAACAGATGCGGATTTAGATACAACGTTAGCAGAAGATGTTTTGGAGTATGCAAAATTTTGTCGGGATGGTTGGAAGAAGGTCATTCAGAATGATGACCCGTACCGCAGATTGGTATGTGTTCTAGTTAGAATTTTTTTTACGCATTTTATGATAGTTTACTTCTAATTATATATTTATATATTATTGTATCTATAGAAATAATTGAGTTGTTATTGCCATTAATTGTAGTTTGGAGATATGTTAAATGAATCTCCAATAGGTAGGGGACCTGATTCGACAAGTTTAAATTTGTATGGGTTGAATCAGGTATGTGTTTTCTAATAGTTGTTCAATCTCCACTCTTTTGACTAAGAGATCAACAACATTTGTAATTTTGTATAATTGTGAACACATTGAATCCTAGATTTAGTTCTTAGTTGTGTTGTTCACATATCCCTATTCCATCTCCTGCTACTTGGGAAAACTTGACTCAATTCTCATTGGGAGAGTTTGAAGAGGGTGGGAGTTTAGAGGTATCATTTAATGTCTTAAAATCATTTAAATTTAATGTATTATAATCATTTAAATTTAATTTTTCAAAATTTGAAATATAGGCTAAAGTGGAGAAGAGAGTACCCGAGAGTGTGCTTGGGAGGGAGACTGGGATTGAGGAAGAAGCAGAGGAAGCACCCATATTTGGGAAGGATGTGTTCATTCAAGATGATTCATAAATATATGTTTTTGACTTTTATCAAATTTTTGTTTTCTCAAATTTTTAGTTTAGCCATTCATATTCAACGCATTGATCAATTATTTTGAAATATATAGAACCCCTAGATAAGTTTATTGTTGTCTTAAATGATGTACATTCAAATTTATTTAAGGTTAGATCATAATGAAACCTAATTTTGAACTTGAACATTTAAATATTTGAGAACATACTCTATCTCACATCAAAAAAGATAAAGTTTCTAAATTTTCTTCGATTGCATTCATTGTTTTCTTGTCCAAGAATGACATAGTATGGACATTTGTGTTTTCTACATACAACGAAGTGAATTCCTTCTTTCCAGGGTATTGTCAAACTCTTAGCTAAATTGGTTACTAATCACAAAAACTAACATTCAATTAGATTTATAAATAAACTCAGACATATTGTATATGTGAGCTAGCTCACACATATTGTATATGTGAGCTAGACCATACATAATTTCAAAGAGCATTTCATTATATTTAATATGAATACATTCCATTTAAATGGTTTTTGAATAATGACTTAATATACATGTGCATATTTAAGTTTTCTTTGTACAAGCAAGATAATATGAGAACATCTATTCCACCGCAGAAAGAGTAGATAAGTATTTTCCGGAAGAATGGTTTTTAAAATGGAGATTTGTAAACTTTTTTATATAATAAGTAGTTTTTTGGAAGAATGGTTTAATATGGAGATTTATGAGTCCTTTAGTTTGAAAGGTCATTGTGGAATTTGATTATATGACCACTATAGAATAAGAGAGAAGTAGTTAACTGCTGAGGAGATTAGTATTTTATTGTTGTGTAAATATGATCAAATAACATCACCTGAGATGATAATTTCTGAAGGATTTGAGACCTTATTCACAAGGAGAATTTCACCTGAAGGATTTTGGACTTTATCCACAAGGAGATAAGTATTTCATTGGAAGAATGACTTAATATGAAGATTTGTGAATTTTTTTCATACATAGTTCTATATTTATTTTCAAATTATTATCTAACTCTAATTTACAATTTGTTTTACCAAGAATACAATAACATTACCTAGGATGAGAATTTCACCTGAAGGATTTGGGACCCTATCCACAAGGAGAATTTCACCTAAAGGATTTGAGACTTTATCCACAAGGAGATAAGTATTTCATTGGAAGAATATCTTAATATGGAGATTTGTGAACTTTCTTCATACACAGTTCTATATTTATTTTCAGATTATTATCTAACTCTAACTCACAATTTTTTTTATCAAGAACAAAATTTTTCTTTTAAATTTTTTTTAAGATTTTAAATAAGATTTACAAATTGTTTAAATCATATACTCTGAATTGGAAAGTAACTATCTTAAATCTGTTTAACTGTGGTTGAGTATGTTATTATTTCTTATTGTTTTATTTAATATTTAGTTACAGTATATATGCTAATATGTGTTATTTGTTTTTTTATTATTGTTTTTATTGTTACAGATGTATAAATTATATTTGGTGGAAAATATATTTACAATATATTTTGTGGGAAATAGTATGTTGGAGAATGAGACTTAACTCTTTTGGTATGTATGTCAATTTTGTTTTAATCACAATTTTTGAATTTTGTATTATTTTGCATGTTTGAATTATAAATTTTTAATTTTTGAATTCTGTTTTTTTTGCAGGTTTGACTTGCAGGTATGAAGTGATCTATCTTAAAGAGATGACTTAGAGTCCAAAATTTTGGAGTTAAATGTATTAGTTTTTTTTATCATCTTAAAATGGATGTAAAACTTATGTATTTTACAGTGTAATTATTCAGACTTTGATTATATATATATATATATATATATATATATATATATATATATATATATATATATATATATATATATATATTTCATAATTTTGGAATTCAAAATAGCAATTTATTGTCTCATATTTGATTTCTTGAAGTTGATGGAAAAAAAGTGGCAAGCTTAACTAGTAATGAACTAATGTTTTGTATATTTTCCTTTTTGTAATGCATTAAATTAAACATCAAACTCTTAAATACTTTTCTGCTATGTATTAATTTAAATGTTTCAATTTATGTTCACTATGGATTGTCAAAAATATGATCAAACTCTTAAATATTTTTTTGCTATGTATTAATTTAAATGTTTCATTTTATGTTCACTGTTCACTTAACTAATAAAAAAAACTAAAGAAAAGATAGGCATATGGGATCTGTTAAATAAATTGGTTACATAGATGTACTTAACTAATAAAAAAACTAAAGGAAAGATATGCATATGAGATCTGTTAAATAAATTGGTTACATAGATGCACTTAACTAATAAAAAAAATTAAATGAAAGATATGCATATGAGATCTATTAAATAAATTGGTAACAATAAAAAAAACTAAAGGAAAGATATGCATATGAGATCTGTTAAATAAATTGGTTACATCTAGATGCACTTAACTAATAAAAAAAACTAAAGGAAAAACTAAATGAAAGATAGGCATATGAGATGTTAAATAAATTGGTTACATAGATGCACTTAACTAATAAAAAAAACTAAAGGAAAGATAAGCATATGATATCTGCTAAATAAATGAAAAGAAAAAATTAAAGTGAAATAATACAAGAATGTGAACTGTTATTTATCTATTTAAGAATATGAACAGTCAATAATACAAAAATGTGTTGTTGTTTATATATTTAAGAATATGCAAACTCAATAGACAGACAAAACAAAATTGAACTGCCAAACATACAAGATTGTAACATTGCATATATATTTAAGAATATATGATAGTAGACAACATGTTAAACCATGCAAAACTTATTTGAGAATATATGGTAGTAGAAAACACTTTGAACGTGCAAATTCTATGCTGATATGAACTGTACTAAAAGGAAGAAATTTTCATGATCTACCAATTTTCTTTCAGAAAACTTGTGTTTGATTTTGGAAGAAGATAACCAATGTGGAATTCAAAGGAGGAGGTACATACATTCAAGCATTGTGTTTTAGACATGCCAAGGAACAACACATACCCCGTGTACAACTCAGATAACATGTATGAAAGTGAATTACATTAAGAAAATGATTTGCAGGCTATGGTTTAGTACTATTCACATAAACCCACATTTTTGTAAGGGTATTCACCTGACTTTAGACAAGGTTGTATTAATTTTATTAACTTTGTTAAAGAAGAGATCTATTAATTACAATTTAATTCACTTGACTTTAGGCAAGGCTGTATTAATTTCCTTAACTTTGTTAGAGAAGAGATCTATTAATTACAATTTAATTCTAATGATTAACACTTCTAAATAAATTTACATAAAAATCAACTTAATTATTAAGATGAAGATTCTAAATAATTTCAAATTTTAAATGTAAATCAACTTAATAATTAGAATGGAGATATTGGTACATATATATGATATTATTAGTCAAGTGTTATTACAACAAGTGGAAGAGATGTTTAAATTGTTTTTAGTTGTTAGAATATTAATTTAAAAAAAGAAATTACCACTTAAAGAAGTCAATGCTCTCAAATCTATGATAGAAGAGATGTTCAACTCTTCTTTGATTGGTACAATAGTAATAAAAATAAAATTCTCAAGATAGAAGAGATCCAAATTAATTATAGGTAATATTTATACAATAAAATCTTGAGATAGAAGAGATATTCAACTATTTTTTGGTTTGTGTGATAATGATAAAATGAAATGCTTAAACTAATGTGACAATAAAATAAAACCTTAAAATGGAAGAGATGATCAACTCTTATTTAATTTTATTATGTAACTTCATTAAAAAAATGCTAAAGCTAGAAGAGATATTCACCTCAAAGTTCATATACCCTTACTAAAATAAAATCTCAAAATGAAAGAGATGTTCTTAACTTTTCTTTAATTTTGAGAACAATAATTAAAAAAATTATTCAAAATAAAAAAGATGTTCAATTCAACTTTAATTTATATTTAATGCTCGTAAAATAAAATAAAAATCGGAATGAGTTAAAATTTGAAACAAAATATTATTACAATAGAAAAAATATAAAATATGTTTAACTTTTTTTAAAATTAATGCAATATTATTAAAATAAAATGGCAAAAAAAAATACTATTGAAAAAAGTAAGTGTTCAATGGAAATGGTGTTTAACAATTTTTTAGTTTAAAATAAAATGATCACAATACAAGAGGTATACAACTCAATTTTGATTGTTGTAATGCTCATAAAATAATTTTGATTGGTGTAATGGTTGAAAAAAACAGATAAAATATGGTTGAACCATATTTTATCTGTATTTTTTAAGAATGATCCGAAGTTTTTTATACATGTACCATTTTTATAAATATCTTATTTGGAAATATGGTTGAAAATAGTCAAAACATGTCATCAAATTCTAGAATGTACTTTCAATGGAAAATAAAAAAATTTGGAATGTACATGTACCACTTGTTTAAAAACATCGTAATGGTATTCCATATTCAATTATTCGTTCATGATCGACTTTGGACATTTTCCATTTTCTAACTTTTTTTTTTTTATTGAACTTCTATTAACTTTATGCGCACTGCACATACCAAATGACTATATTGACAGCTTGTAACATCTGACTGGTAGTCTTGAAAGTGGACATGAGTATCGGTTTGATGGGTTTCCTGAAAAAAATATCATTTCTATACAATGGATCCTCTTTCATATATAAAACTGTTATCATCAAAATCTTTTAAGAGCCTCATCTTTTGTTCCATGCATCGCATCAATTAATATTTCACGTTTTCAGTGTTGTCTACAGATGCAACCATGGAAAAAACATCTCCTGCAAATAATTGGATATATTGAACAAAAAATAGTTCGTGTTAGATTATCACACAAGTACATCTACAAGTTATTTGAAAAATTTTAAACATAAAAATTACCTTCTCTAACAAGATCAAAAACTCTATCGCCATCAACTGACACTATAGTTTCATTTGATTCCATCTCCTCTGAGCTTGCAAGTGGAATCTTCCCTTTTACATTAAGTTCGGTATGTTTCCAAGCTTTAACATATCCTACATTTTCGTTTTTGCAAATATCTATGGATTCTGTGTCCTCTATGCAAACTGAACAAAAACAAGAACTCATTTCTTCTATCAAACGCAAACACATTTTGAAAACGTTTTGTTTTAACTGAATGTATTTTTCGTGTCCCAGGTATTGTACTGGCGTCATATGGGATTTATCTATTTACATCTTGGATTCCAACATACCAAAAAAACCTGCACAAGATAAGAACTTGTTAACTTGAAATCTCTCAAGAAAATGATTGAAGTTTGAATATAAATTTGAACACATTCAAAAAAAATATCATGTGTACATATGTAACATTTATATATAGACACACATGCACACGTCCCTTGACGAATTATATTCATGGATTAGCGCCATTTTGCACCATTCAACAACGTGTTCAGCATATTCAAATCAATCGGCATGAGGGTTTAGCTGATACCTTCAAAGTGCTTGTTTTATACATGCCCTTGCACCGTCGTGCTCTCCTTTTCCATGACCAGTTTAAAAAAATTTCCAACAATGTGTAATGTTTAATTTTTTATGAAGACGACATAACCAATAGAATGATCATGAATATTTGAACTGACCCGCACACCCATCTGACCATATCCAATGTCGATCGAAACAGATTTCGCATTCTTTCAATGGATCATAAAATTTATCAAAACAATGTTGTACATAATGTGTGTCGTGTGCTCGATCATCACTTATATAAAAGTGATATTCTTTAATAACATGTCGATTGTCGTTGGTGCTTTCTATGTTATCAAGACTCCATTGAGCATGTCTATATAGAACATCGACAAATATCGTGACTTGATCAAAATGATAATATTCGCTCTGTATTTCTTTTTGAGCAGCGAATGTGTAATTCTCTGCAAAATCAACTACAGACAAAATTGTCCCTGGTGAAAGCACTTCACATGATTGTTTGAATTGTATATCTTTCCATAAATCTCTATGTGAATGCTTGGTGTATTTATATATTTCTTCCTCAAACTTTTTCAAAAAATCTATCACACAGATTTTATCTACCTTCAAATCAATCCTTTTGAAAATAACATTTGAAGAATGTGGAGCCGTGTTGTTGATATATTCATATCTTTTCCAATTGACTCTTATATTAGAAAATGATTGATCATTCATATCAATATGATACTTTGAATAAAAAAAACTTAGATTTCCACAGTGATCACATTTCTTTCCACCAACACATTTTTTTGTTGTAAAATAAATCATCATCTTCTCTTTCACATAGAATTTCAGATATAAAAACACAAAATGTAGAAGGAGGAGGTGAAACTGACCATAAATTCTTACCAAAATCCAAAAAAGTGTCATAATACAACTCAAATTCCACATGATAACGACAACAACAAGTGTCACGAACAGTGATGGGTCTAGCAAACCATGGTTTTTGTTGCACAAATGTATTGATGGAAATTTTAATTTCTTTGTGCTCTTCTTTGAACTTATTGAACAACTTTAATTGTTTCATTGACAATATATGTTTTGGATGTTCTTCATATTATTTTCGTGCTATTCTTCGTCACAACACATCCCTTGTATGTGGTGAAACACACGATTCTTCCAACCAACAATTACAGACCAATTCTTTAACATTTTCTGCAAGTCTATCTTTGTAGGGTTGTCTAGAAATCACTGTCCAACAGGCCAATTCATCATTTACATCTATTTGCAATCAAAATTTTCTATGTTTGTGCAATGTTTTTCTTGACGTTCCGATTGTTTTTTCCATGTGTCGTGTCAAACGATCTTTTATATTTCTAGATGAAACAATTGTTGTTTGTATTGCCCTACGTGCAACACAGACATATTCTTTTCGATATTTTCCAAAAGCTTTTAATACACTACTTATATTGTTAAAGACATTTTGTTTCACCTTTATATCATTTGTCGACTTTTGAATAGCCAATAATGATGTAGCTTCTCTTAACTTTCTTGACTTCATTAGACAAAGTAAAAGTTGAGCTTGTACTGTTACTGATTCATCTTTGAAAAACGTATTATACATATTCTTAGTTAGATATATTATATAATGCTTAGCTTTTTTCTTTTGAAATTTGTCAGTATCAACATTTTCTAATATTTCATCATCAATGTTGATAGATTCTCTTGCATATTTCAATTTAAAGTTTATATTAAAAAACATAACCCGAACACAAATTCACTAAACTATATATACTTGAGTGTTTATCTTGTATTATCTAAATTTATGTACATACCTATAGGTGATTCGTCTTTTGCCTCAATTTCGGTTTCAACGTCTTTTGCTTCAATTTCGGTTTCAACATCTTCTTCGACATTATGAGACAAATCTATTTATGTTTTTTGAAAAACATCAAATTGTAATTATAGTCAATTATATTATTTACAATATTTTAAATTTGAATTCTATACTTTGAATTTTGTACTTTCTGAATACAGTCCCAATGTGTTTCGTGTGTTCGATCATCATATGTACATGCATACCTGGTTGAACTTCTTCTTTTTGAAAATATCTATTGACATTAGCTTCGTTTCTTTCTTCAATATTTGCACGTTCTCGTTTCTTTCTCCAATAAAGCTCTTTCCTTTGTTCGATTTGGCGAGTATCATCTCGAGTGCGATCAATTTTTCTCTTGCGCAAACTTTTGTTTCCCATGACTTTTATAGTTATCTGTAAAAGATATGTTCAACAAAGACTTCACCTTGAAAAAATGCTCAACATTTATCTTTCAACATATAAATTGTTATTCCAATAAAAACTTGAACAAACATCAATTACCTTATTAAAAAAAACCAAAAAAATGATTCGAAACTTTGTTTAGGTGCTCTAGAAAACCATCATGTATCGATATCGATCCTCTGATTAAGCATATGAAACAAAGAGAATAAATAAATAAATAAAAGAATACAACTGCAATCAGTAATAGAAATGCTTTGAAATCCCTATCCTCGAGCTCATATCTGTCTGTCCATCCAATGAATTGTGTTAAAAGTGTTCGAATGAAAGCCTATTTATACAATTTGGCACGAAATGAAACAATTGGACGTGTCTTTTCATTTTTTCTAAGAGACAGAATTCGCTCAACAATCTTTCGGTTGAAAGAAGTGTTTTTCGGCCGAAAACCTTGGAAACCGTTTAGTTTTGATGGTTTCCATTAGAATTTATTCTTTCGCCCGAAAACATGAAATTGAGACTGGAAAAAAAAACCAGAGAATTGCCCCAAGCTTACCTAAACTTTGGAAGTTGCGGACTCCTGCAAACACTGAGAATTTGGTTTCGAAAATGACACCAGCATTTCCAAAATTGAATCTACTTTCAATTCCTATAATTTGTTTTCATTTTCTTTATTTTTATCTAATTTTATTTAATTTTTAAAAAAAATCACTGCATAATATTTTCAGCAGACATTATGATTTGGTGAAATGAAATATCGGTATCTCTAACAATATACAGTGAAAATTTTAGAAAAAAATATATTCATAATCCTTAAACTGTTCTTTTCAAAAGGGTACATTTAGATTTTAGTTTTAAGTAAAAATTAAGATAGATACAAAGTGTAGAAGACATGTGTTTAAAATCTGCAACGTTTTCAGCTTGGTCAACTTCAAAAAATTCTAGAAATTATAATATTCATCTGTTAGATTCAAAATTATAGTCATAATAAAACATAGTCTCTATAGATTGTTGCAGTATATTTCGTTTCTTAAAAACAGAAGTTTAATAATAGATACATTGTTGTAGGAAAAAGTTACTCATTATCATTCCTTTCATGTTTAATGAACATACTGTTAAACAATTGTCAAATTGACATATTAAATCGTGATTAAAAAAAATTGAAAAATAGTCATTGGAAAGCTAATAAAATTCTTCACAAGTTTTGTTTTTATTGTAAAGTTGTAACAAACCTCCTCGTTACGCCGACAAACCTCTTATAACAAGTGAAAAAAAAATTGTGTGTGTGTGTGCGTGTGTACAAGGGTAACAAGACATTATACTCTATGCCACCACATGACGACAAATCATGACACATGCAACTACGGTATCAACATAAAGATCTAAGACGCACATCAACATATTCCATTAAAGAACAACAATCAACCGACAAAATAAAATACTGACTACCCGCTCGTCCTACCCTGCAATGGTTAGGACCTCCAAGACACATAAGCAATGCTCAAGCCCAGGTTCCCATCGATTTTAACCATTTAAGGTCTCAGGGCTGGCGACTATTCTGAGGAACATGGAGGTGTCTACATCCCGCCCGACACAAGCAAACTAATCAATAAAATGTTTACAACCAAGTACAACAAAGTTAATGAACGACCACATCCTCTATGGAAGGCATAAGTCAGAAGGGTTCCGACAACAACCAACCGTGATTAAGACAAGGTATTATCTACGACTCAATTAGCATTAATTACACATCCATTTACTCCATTTAAATTCCATTAGTTGACAAGTTACCCAACCCAACCTTAAAATGATGTAAATTAACTAATTGCAAATCCTCATTTACTAAATCGTAATAATTTAAGATACTTAGTTCAAGGACCTTATGTTTAGATATCATCAATGACCATAAAATTACAATAACATTTGCATTAAAATAACAATGACATTATTTTCTATGTGTTATCTAACACTAACATTACTCTCTATCTTATATTGCAAAAACATTACTCTTACATAATTCAGAAACAATATATTACCATGACGTTACCTTTAACTATTATATTAATAATATAATTTTACAGTCACATTACATTTACACATTACTATATCAATTTATGTTATCCCTAACAATAAAATTTTATAAACATTTCCACTAAAATCAATATCCTTACCCTTTGTTACTACCACATTGCATTATAATAACCGTAACATTACTTTTATATAACGCTAACATTACATTCTGGTTTTTTTTTTTTGTAAGAACAATCTAATACAAAGGTCTTATATTTACGTATTACCATAATATTATATTATAGTAACTATACCTTTACAGATCACAATAACATTTATGTTATCAATAACAGTCACCATTACGCTTTATTTATATTACCTTATCATTACAATAATAAATGCAATAGATAAACAAAAAAAGGTAAATTCTATAAATTATCAATGATAATAAAAACTAGTGACCCATCCACTATGCCAAGTAAAGAATAAAAATTAGCAACGAGACAACTAGCGGCTGTGAAAGCACGCCATAAGGTCGATTTGGCAACTGTTGCGCGCATGCCAGGAATCACGAAACAAATGGCAGTTTTGTCCTGACCATATCTAGAGAATCCCTGAAGCGGCTGTACATCACGTGACTCGCAGAGGTGGGAAAAATAAATGGTAAGAAATTAACGTAGGACATAGGTGGAAATGGTAAGAACTGGACATGGTTTGCAGAGTAGCAAAATTCCAAATCCGTGTCACAGTTTTGCAAGGGAGAAATGGGCGATTTAATACAGTTGCTGAGTAGTAAATTTCCAGAATTTAACACAGTTTGGCAAGGGCGGAATTAGAGTTTTTTCATTTACAGCAGCAGAGGCGAAATTCAAAGGTTTTCCACATAGTTTTGCAGGGCGAATTGAAACGATTTCATTACAGATACATGGGCGAACTAATACGGATAACATTAAGAAAGAACACACGGATGCACAATAAAACTCATTACATAAAGACGCCTAAAAAATAGTGAAATAGAGAAGGAAGTATAACATTCAAAGTATTTCAGTATTGCACCCATTCCTGCAGAAATTGAGTTCCATTTTCAAGCAAATTCTATGGACCATAGCCTTCTAAAAACTGTTCAATGTGAAGCAACAGGAAAGTACCTCCTAGCGAGGAATTTGGTATGAACTATTCCTCGCAACTTCAGATGGACACAACTAAAACGCCTAGCAAGTTCGTGTGGGGAAAAAAATCAAGCAAGAAACGCTGGCAATTATAGGCGCTTCTTTCTCTACAAATAAGAGATAGAATTAGGGATTAAAAACACCAGAAATGTCAAGAGTTAAAAAGGGCTAGAAATCTTTAAATGCACAAATTAAGCCATATACTGTAACTACACCTTAGAAAGCAGAACAAGTAGAACCAGACTATTCTTCAATTGCTTTTATAGCAGAATAGATGGAACCAAAAATTTTCTTCAACGGCATTTATAACTGCAATATAACTTTATCTGCTATAGGAAGAAAAAAACACACCAGGCTTAGTAAAACTTGAATTAAATCACTTTCCACATTCAACATAGAAGTTACAACGTATAAAATCAACTTAGAGCGCTGGAGCAAAAGCGTTAAAAGGATAATCCATGAGGCAGCCGATTCAGTATTGTTCTGAAATCAATGGACTTCTGTTATTCTCATTAGGAGGAAACCCACGAGTATGTGTGTGCCTGAAACAATTGTGCCACTGAATAAAACTACCGCTACCAAACAATAAACGTACAGAGCCTTCAAGGAAGCCAAGCAATGAAAGACAAATTAAAAACAAAATAGCATAGACAAATTAGGCAAACCCACAGAACTTCGGCTTTTATTCTCAAGAATTAACGTTTTTCCCATCGATGGTGTCCATCTCCAAAGACTTAATCATGTATAATATTACTAACACTCGTTGTCGCAGAAAACCCCCAAACTGCAATCCCCGGAAGGTACCTTTCAACTTATTGGTCGTTCATCAGATAATGATAGATTAGCATAGCACATATTACCCTAGGGCATATAATCCTCAAGCAATAAGATAATAGCAGCACTCACTTACTATTGGAAGTATTTGATCCAACTCAGATATTATACAGAAATATGGATATTTACCAACATTTTATCTTGAGGTTCTTCAATAGCTTATTAGTTGTTTTTCATACACAAGAAACATATAGAATATAAATTGTACATGATCTACAACACTAATACTTGTCACATGATAAATTTAAATAAAAACAGCAGTTACAGCAGTTACAATTATAATCACTGAGTAAATAATAAAAATAGTCATTTAATCCATTTACAATCGATATCCCAATCCCATCATAAGTCATAATGCATTCTATTCTACCAAATTAAAAATCATATCGTTGCCTTAACCTCCGCCTCGATGACGTCCACGCGCTCCATACCGCTCCTGCTCGCCGACCGTCGAGACCTCACCAGTACCTCCCAGCCAACACTAGGGGTACTCTGCTTCCCCCTTAGCCCCCCGAGCAGCAAATGGGCCACACACTAACTAGATGGTACGTCTAGCTCCCAGCTCGCCTCGCAAGGCCGAGCTACCACTCCTATCCGAGCTGGGAAATCCCAACTCCTCACAAGTAAATCAATCAAGTCACTAATCTGGCAGCGTAACGTTACGCTAACAGTCAATCCCCTACTTCCTCCTCCTTCCTCTCTTTTATAGAGTTTTAGAACTTCCAAACTTTCCCTAAATCTCATTTAATTTAAGTTTTAATAAAAATCTTCTAATAATTCTCCTTTGTACAAGTGTCGTCCATCCCCCACTTTCCTCCACTAATTATTTTCTTTAAATTAATAATTGTCTCATTTCCCTCACCCACCTAGAGTTACTCCTAAATTTACTCCTAGGTGTCCCTAGATTCCCTTACAGGTTTTAAATACTTTTCCCTAAAATGAAGTTGCTAATTTAGTTCAATTTAGAAGGTTCTTAATTGCAGATTCTTTACTAAGTTGACCTCTTACTTTTTACCATAAGTTCCCCTCTTTCCCTTTTTATGTTACCTCCATCCCTTAGTTTCCTAAATTTTATAATTTCCCTCTTTCCCCTTTTTATTAGAGCTAAAAAAGGCAGTTGCAATTTAACCCCTTTTCCCTTTTATTATTAATTCAACATCATTTAAAACTATCAAAAGTTAAAAATAATTAATTTCTTCTTTATATTTTTTTATCCATTGACTTTATTTAATTTCTTACTCTCTTCATTTTACCCCAAAATTTATGAAGACCAAATTATTACGTAAGGGGTTTTTATTTTAAATTTTATTATTACAATTTTATATAGATATTTCCTCAAGGGTAGACAAACCTTACCCCTAGCGAAGTTTTTAGACTTAGGACTTAGATTCTGAACTAGGCGACATTTAATTAGGGGAGTTGTTTTAAATTTTCTTAAAGTGTTGATTGTCTTAGGGCCATCTAGTTTCATTTCTTTATCATCATCAACGTGACGTGTCCTTCAGGATGCACTACGTGCTCCAAGGGTGCCACTCGCCTCTTTTGTTATTAAAAAAGAAAAAAATTGAAATTATTTTTGCCATTCTTATGTTATTATCTAAAATTTTGACAATATTTTAAAATATACATATTAATTTCTTATGAAACATTGAATTTATCTATTTATCCATAATGAAAATACATAATAATAATAATAATAATAATAATAAAAAGATATTATTTATTTTTTCCCTTTTAAATGATTACTATATAATTTTTAAATACATATATGTATTATTTTTGTTATAATTTTTTTTGCCTTACTATTTAAAAAGAAAATTGTATATTGCATTACGATATACCAAGTTTTAAAAACTATTCTAATTATGTTAAAGATATCCAATGTTGGATTAACAATTATATCATAATTTAGGTTTTTTTAATTTTAAATTAATTTTTTTAATTATAAAAATGTCATAAATATAAATAAATAAAATAAGTATACATTAACACACAACATTTCTATGTTTTTAAACAAGGTTGTCTCTTGTCTTCTACTCTTTTTGACATACACATTGACAAGTTAGAAGATTGCTTGAAAAAAATAAGTTGTGTCAACTCTATTCTCACTGGTATAGTCATCAATCTCCTTCTTTATGCTGATGATATCGTTCTTATGACAAGGAGTCTCCAGGATCTTCAAAACCAACTAAGAATCCTCAAGGATTTTTTCTCCAATATGGGTATGATTGTTAATACTGATAAGACTAAGGTCATGATTATTAAATCCAATAAGATCCCTTATGATACCTTCATATATGACAACAACAACTTGGAGGAAGTGTCTTCGTACAAATATCTTGGAATTGATATTCACCAAAAGCTCAATTGGAATTATAGCATTGCGAAAATGATTATTGGAGGATGGAAAGCTTATTATGGGCTTGAAAACAATTGTAAATCAGTTGATCTTTGGAGTTGGGATAAGAAGAAACTCCTCTTTGAGACTCTTGTTACACATGTTATTCTTTATGGATGTGAAGTTTGCGGTTGTAGTATCTCTCGTGAATCGAGAAAGATAGAGAAAATACAAAAGAATTTTATAACCTATAATCTCAAAATTAAAGGAAACACGCCCTATCCCATCCTCCTCTTAGAAACAAGCCTCTCCCCCATTAAGAGCATGGCTATCACTAGATACCTAATGTATACGAACAAGTTAAACAACATGGAAGGCAAGAGGCTTCCTAAAATTGCTTCAAAATTGAGTCATAACCACCATCAACTCAAGCGAGGATGGCATAAAGGTGTTCGGTCTTGGCTAAATTATTGGGGAATCATGGAAGACACCATTTTGTAGAATAAAGATACTATTAAAAAAAATGTCAAATCAAAATTTAAGGAGAAAATGTGGTGTGATAAAGAGTTACATGAAAAAAAAAAATTAAGGTATTATAAGGATGTAATCAACTGTAATCTAGAAGATCAAAATTATTTATCTGTTTTGCTAAGTGTAAAGAAAAAAATAAGTATTGCTAAGATAAGAGCAAATTCTCATGAGCTCCATAGTGAAACCAAGCATTGGTCAATTCCTAAAATGCCATGGGATGAAAGAGTGTGTCACCTTTGTGACACTAAGAAGGTTGAATATGAAAAGCACTTTCTCTTAGAGTGTCCAGCATATACCCATATTAGATTTCATTTTCAAAATATTTGTCACACTGCCAACCTTCCTAATCTCTTAACTGAAGAAGAGTATGGTAATCTTGGAAAGCTTCTCTTAATGCTTTTCGAGCACACAAACAAAATAGACCAATTCAATCTTAATGAATGTGTAATCATCATCATCATAATATTTATGAATAATTTCACTTTATTTAATAAACAACTAAAATAATATTGATTTAAAAAAACTCAATTATATATTTTATATAGTTAAAAAATTTAAAATTTAAAATGATATATAATATGAAAACCAATTTATTTTTCATACATTTTATATTCATGTATTATGTTCAAAGTTCTTATATCAACACTTCAACTTGGACTTATAAATTATGGATTTAAAAATTAAGTTATAAAAAATTATAAAGAGAATATATTATGCACTCACAAAAGAAAATTAAATTAAAAATTAAAATATAAAAGAATATTTAACATATTTTTATTTTGTTTTTTATTAATGAAATAATAAATATATTTTTATTTAAATAAATTAATATATTATTTAATATTTTTAAATAATATTAAATGATAAACAAAATTATATTTATAAGAATATTTTGTTTGAATATATATATATATATATATATATATATATATATATATATATATATATATATATATATATATATATATATAATTATTAATAAATTTATAAAATTAAATTGAAAACAATTTTAAAATATAATTATAACAAATAAAATTATAAAATCAACCTTATACATTATGTATGTCGGCACATGTTGTGTTAGATAAAAAAATTCAATAACAAGAAAAAGGTAGAATAATAAAAAATTTCAATAACAATAAAAAGATAGAATAATATAAGCTCACAAGTTTATAAATTCATTTAAAGTTAGAAATATGTTTAAAATTATAATACTTATACTCATAATAGGTTTAAAATTATTGGATGTTCTTATAAACAAATATGTAGAAATACAATAAGAAATTTTAATTTTAGCAATTATTTCTAACACTTTTTTAATGGAGAAATGAATTTTCTACAACATGGAATTTGTTTCTACAAATTTCAAATTTAGCATTTTCAACAGGATTAATAAATATATCTACTACATTATTAATTGTATTACAATATTTCAAGTCAATTCCCCTTAAGTGAATCTTCACCCTCACAAAATGGTAATGTGTCTCAATATTTTTTGACCTAGCACGATAGTATCAAATACAGTGTCACTCACAATATGATATATATTACATGGAAATGAATTACACATATATAACAATTTAGACTACTCAACAAACTCCACAAAATGGTAATGTGTCTCAATATTTTTTGACCTAGCACGATAGTATCAAATATAGTCTCACTCACAATATGATATATATTACATGGAAATGAATTACACATATATAGCAATTTAGACTTCTCAACAAACTCCACATAAAGAGAACATCCTAGACATTCTTGAACAACTTCTAGTTCTAAGAATATTCTAATTTAGACATTGGTGGATTATTGCTAACACTTATAACCAAGGGGAGTCTTGAAGTGGAGTAATGACACATTTAACTTGTACATAATTTTCAAGGCCATAAGATCCACTTTCTCTCCCAATTCCGCTCATCTTATATCCTCCAATGGGACAATCTGCACTTCCAAAAAAGTAACAATTGATCCATACCACTCCAGAACGTAGAGATCTGGAAAGTCTATTAGCCACATCTATATTTTGAGTAACAATTCCAGCTGCCAAACCATAAATTGTTTTGTTTCCTTTTTCTATAGCTTCTTCTATAGTCCTGCATTACACAAATTAATAACATTTTTAATTTCAAAACAAAATTAAACATTATACAT
>JASDQU010736072.1:307916-320458 GCA_032191745.1 Picea mariana
AAAATGAACAAAAATTATTACATTGCCAGACATGCGAGGCCATGGCCCGTGATCAAATGCTGTACGAGCGGCTTTCACAGCCAAATCCACATCTTCTTGCCTAGCCTCTGATACGCTCGCTATCACGTCCCCTGTTCGAGGATCCAAGGTCTCAAACGTTTTCCCTGCAACAACACAATAAATCAGCTGTAGCCACAAATCCTGATATGAATTTTATACTGTACAATGGATCAAGGCAAATACCTGAAACTGAATCTACAAACTCTCCGTTGATGAAGAGCTTCGTATACTTTACTGTAACTGAGGGGCGGACGGCACCGTTCGATTCGGACGAAAGGGACGCCATCTATGAAAAAATATTTGGAAGTGACTGTAATGCAAATGCAAAGGGAACCTCAGTCTCCTGCACTTGATTTTTACCACCAACACAACACAAGTACGAGTTCAATAGGCTCTCTGATCATCGGAGACAACAGCTCTGAGGCGTAATCAATCAAACATATTTAGCCATTAAAACATTATAAAGATTCTCTATTGAGCACAATGGCCTTTTTAGGAATTTATATAAAATTTGCATTTACCAGCTTTTATGACCTTCAACTTGTTCAAAGACCCCTCTCTCTTTAAATTGACGGTGCTCGTTGATACAGGCTACAAACTTAAAGATTTTTTCAGAGGATATTTATCTAAAATTGTTGGATTGTTAAATTTAAATGATTATAATCTAAGTATACTAAAAATTTTTAACATATTAAATTTATTTCTGTATTTAAAAATAAATTCTGAATAAAAAAAAAATAATGATTAGTCAAAATTTATATCACCAAATTTCAACTAAAAACCATTTAGTAAAACAGCTATACAACTAAAAACCATTTAATAGAACACCTATACAACCGTAGCTAATTTAAGCCATAACTTTCAATGAATATTAAAAAGCCTAGTAGAACGCCCCGTCACCTACCATTAAAACTATGAGACGAGACCCTCGAGCAAACACTGGCCAGGGCCATTGGATTGCACAAGAAAGGTTTGTATAGTGGAGATACCGTCGGCAGATTTTGGTAACAAATGACCCCCAATTAATTATGAGCCGGTGGATGGTGAATTGATCAACATCTTGGCTCTTTTCTTAGTGGGCTTCCATCCAAAAAAACGGTGGCTTTTTTCCTGGTCGGCTTCCACCCAAAACACAATAAGGGTAGATTAACTCTGATCATTCATAGAATATTATAAATTGGAAATGTTAAGAGTTAAATTTGACTTGGTGAAAGAGTCAAGAGTTACGGTCATAAGGTTGGCCGGTTTGGTAAAGGGTAATAATAGATTTATTGTTGGTTGATATTTTAGTTAAGGCTTTGGATAAACCTCGTGTGATTTATGTCATCTTGTTATGGTATCGGTATTTTTATCTCTTTCTGGTTTTTATTTCCTAACAACTGGTATTAGAGCAGAAGGTTTGTTTGGCTAATAAACTTGCAATAAAAGAGGGTTCATCATTCAAGTGGAATCAATGGCAGAAGAAGGAAAGTTTATGGTTGAGAAGTTTAACGAACAAAACTACCAACTATGGAAGAGGTCAATGGAGGACTATTTGTGTTAGAAGAATGTGTGCTTACCATTGGGCGGAATAGCAAAGAATGGGAGATTCTTGGCAGAAAGGCACTAGGAACAATACGACTGTGTCTGGCAGCGTCGGTTTCCTTCAACATTTCTTATGAAGCGTTTATTTAATATGAAAATGTTAGAAGGTGGATTTGTTGCTAATCATTTAAATGAGTTTAAACACAGTCACCAATCAGTTAAGTTATGTAGGAGTAAAATTTGATGATGAGGTTAGGGCTCTTTTAATCTTTTGCTCATTCCAAAAAGATGGAATAGTTTGGTCATGGGTGTGAGTAATTCTATCTATGGTTCAAATACTTTAAAGTTTGATGTTGTTGTTGGTGTTATCCTTAGCAAGGAAATGCGATGAAAAATCATAGGTGAGACATCAGGTAATGCTTTAACTATGGAGAACATTAGAAGACAAAGGGAGAGAGGAAAGAATCCAGGGAATCGTGGAAAGTCTAAGAAGGGTGGACCCAAATCTAGAGGGAAACTGGAATGTTGGCATTGCAAGAAGAAAAGACACAAGAAGAAAGATCGTTGGTTTTTAAAAGAAAAACAAGGGGAAATTAGTATGTAGGTTGACGAAAAGCTTGTGTGGCCTAAAGAAAGCTCCAAGGTAATGGTATTTGAAATTTGACAGGTTTATGAAAGAAAAAGGTTATAGTAGATGTCACTCTATCCACTGTGTTTATTTAAGAGACTACATAATGACAATTATATTATCTTATTATTGTAAGTAGATGACATGCTTTATGCAGGCTCTAACATGCAGGATATAAATGTGCTTAAAAGAAAATAAGTTAATTCATTTGTGATAACGGATTTGGGTGTTGCAAAACAAATCCTTGGTATGATAATAACAATAGACATGAAAAGTCGCAAATTAACATTGTCTCGGGGTGAGTATATAGAGAAGGTGTTGTAAAGGTTTCAAGTGCAAAATGCAAAACCAATCAGTACACCTTTGGCCAACGATTTCAAATTGACGAAGGAGATGTGTTCCAAGACATAGAAAGAGATAGACTGCATGTCTAAGGTTATATACTCATTGGCAGTTGGCAACTTGATGTATGCGATGGTGTGTATAAAGTTGGGTATTGCACATGCAGTGGGAATTGTGAGTAGGTATATGAACAATCCAGGTAAAGTGCACTAGAAGGAAGTAAGTGGATTCTCAAGTATTTGAGAGGTACTACTACTCATGCATTATGTTTTGGAGGTTCAAGGATTTTTCTACAAGCATATGTTGAATCAGATATGGAAGGTGATATAGATAGCAAGATGAACACCATAGGGTGTGTTTTTACTGTAGGTGGAACAATAGTAAGTTGGGTTTTGAAATTGCAAAAGGTTGTTGCACTTTCAACAACGAAAGCAGAGTATGTTGTTGCTATAAAGACTAGTAAAGAAATGATTTGGTTATAGAGGTTTATGGAGGAATTGGGAAAGAAGCAAGAGAATAGCAGGTTTTACAGTGACAACCAAAGTGCCATTCATTTTGCAGAGAAATCGGCCTTCCATTCTAAGACAAAACATATACAACTCAGGTACCATTTCATATGATCGATTTTGGAAGATGGACAGTTGAAGTTGGAGAAGATACACACTACCTATAATCCTGCAGACATATTAACAAAGGTAGTAACAAGGGAGAATTTTTGTTCCTACTTAGTTTTAGTTGGTCTTCAAGCATGAAGGTGAAGATGAGAAACTTTCCAGATCTAAAGTTGGAGCACAATCTAGCAGGTGAAGTAGTAGTGGAGTTATTGTGATCAATCTCAAAATGGGAGATTTTTTGTTGTGGAGCTTGATTATCTTCCCAATCCAATGGATTGTTAAACAATTTTTTTGCATGTAAATGGGCATACGACTGTAAGACCTGGTTAGGCATGTGTACCGCTGTTAAATTACCAATAAAGTCTAAGATGTAGACCTAGGTGGAAAAAGGGAGGGAGCATGTGAGATTCCTAGATACCCTGGTTATAAATTTTAAGGGAGGTTGAAGGTGAGTGGTGAAGAGTCACTTGGCTAGTTTGGTCGGATTTGATCAAAGGATACCCCAAGTCAAGTTTAAAGGGGGGGTTGTTAGGATAAACTTGAATCGGTAAAAGAGTCAAATTTATTTTAAGCAAACAAGTGGTTCGGTAAAAGACTCAAATATATTTTAAGTAAAATCTGGTTTTTGGTTTTTGGGCCCATGGTAATTGTCTCCCATGGATTTGGTATCTTGTACTATGGGTTGCGTGAAATGAATCCTTTAA
Organism: Picea mariana; assembly: GCA_032191745.1. NCBI lineage: Eukaryota > Viridiplantae > Streptophyta > Pinopsida > Pinales > Pinaceae > Picea > Picea mariana. The sequence goes on from JASDQU010736072.1 coordinate 311,789, forward strand.
GAGGATTATGATACTTCATTATATGGTTCTTATTATATGTGCATGTATTATGAGAGAGAACAGTAAAAAAATGGCAAAGAGACTATAAAAAGGAGTGAAGAGGAAGTTACACCGAGTGTGGTTCGAGTGTCTTGTAGGTTTTATCCCTTTACTTGGATAGAATAAATAAAAGAAGGACTAGAAATTTCTCTAGCCCACATTGGGTGAACCACATATATGTTTTGTGTCTTGTGTATTGTGCTCTTCTATATTTTATTTCCACATTCTTTAAATTTATATTGCTCTGTGATTTATTTCCTAACAACTAGTATCAGAGAGAGTTAAACTTAGAATCTTGGAGGAGAGTGGTCTAATGTTGGTGCTGCAGAAGATGATGAAGAAATATGGACTGCCTCGTGACAGAGTGCCCCATGGCACAGTTGTCGAAGTACAAAGTTAGGGTTTCAATGGAAGAAATCCCACAAGGAGCAGTGCATGGACGACTCACCTAGAGATGAGAAGGACTCTAAGTGAGAAGAAGGTTGCATGCACAGGAGGCGGCTAGGTGTGAAAACCTAAGTAGATATGGCCAAATTGTTGCATGCTGAGGGGAGTTGTTGGTTATAGAGGTGAGGCTCGATGAAATTTGTGGCACAAAGGAGGTGCATCAGTCAGCTAAGGAAGGCAACCACAAGCAACATGTAATGAAATACTTTAAAAGGTTGGTGATACTCCATTGTAATGTGTGAAGATTTGAGCGGTGAAGGCTCATGACTTGGCTAGGGCCAAGAGGTTGGCCCGCTTGGTCGGGTTGGTCAAGGGAAATAATAGATCTATTGTTGGATGGTTTTTTCTGTAATGGTTTTCCAGGAAAAATATCATGTGATTTATGTGTGCATGTTGCTATGTTATTGATATTTTTGTCTGTCTCACACTTTTATTTCCTAACAGAAAATTCACCGAGGGTTTCCACACATGCTAAACCTTGCAACAATCTGTGTGTGTTCAAATTTGGGTAAGCCAATATATTAGTTTGACGACAGGTTTGAGTCTAGAATAAATGTATGTTGATTTCCTTCAGATAATGAAAGTTTTGATTTTGAGTGTGGTTCTTATGCTCTTGCATCAAACTCTCTAGATAATAAGAAATGTATGACCTCATTCTCATGTCATAGCCTCTGAACAAAACTCCATTGTCACTTCATCAACATGCATGTTATGTCTACATGCTCACAGGGGAATTCATGTGTGTCTTTCATTTTCCTTGACTCCAAATATTGAACTAGGGATATATCATTGTATTCATCTTCTCTGTAGCCAATTTTCTCAATATTTTCCCATGCTTCTTTATATCTGTCCAAAGTGTGCCTTCAACACCCATCATCAATGCCATGAATTTCAAGGAACAACAAGGTTCCACATGGAATCTACTAAATACCCTATAGATTCCCTTAGTCATATCTAACTCTACTACTACCGCCACCATCTTATCCCTTTCAACTTCCTCTATGAATTCATGGTTATTTATGTCAACCTGCATAGACAATTCACCATTCATATTCCCTTCACAATTCATCAAACATTTGACACGGGTAACGCCATGTTCTGAATCTCCATTCTCATGCTCAGAGCAAGCATATCTTCAAAGAAAATGATAATCCCCAAAGGTTGTTCCTTCAAATCCATGCAATCTTCCACCATCTCTCGTATTATCTCTACTTACTTGTGTTATTGTCCTACAATACATGGAGACTATGTCCTCTGGCCAACACACATTTTCATCAATTTATTCCACTCTACACATGGATGTTCTTATTATTCTTGTGCTTTTGATTTATGATATTGTTTCTCTAGCTACGTCATTCTTCTCCTCTTTATCAAGAACAATTATTTTCTTGAGCTCGGCCTTTCTACATATAACAATAAACATGCTATCAACAATAGTAGTCTAAATTATGCTACCAACACCATTTTGTGTAACCTCCAAGGTATTGCTACTTCCATCAACACCTTCTAGATCTGCTTTCCCTGTGAATTCTTCTTCCAACTGCTCATTCTTTTTCCTAGTGAGACAAATACATTTCTCTAATTTTGAAATTTGTAAGTTGTCTCTTTCTTCTTTTCTATTGTGGAACCAATGGCATCTGAATATTCTTAACTCACTTAATTTCTTCTTCTATTATAACATTAAACAATTTGTAATATGTTTCCATTTCTATTTCAGTAACTTTCTCATCTGTGTTTTTGTTCTTTTAAAATGTTCAATCCATCACATGCACAACCACATTTTCTTTCACACTAGATGCAAGTTTCTCCTTATCCTCTTGTAAGTGAAATTATCTCCAAATTATCCTCATCTTCTTCTTCATCCTCTTTTGGTAGATACTTAACAACATGCTCACCATTTTTAATGAACTCTTCATCAAAACAACTTTCTTTATCTACTTCTGCAAAATTATATTCATCTTAATTGTTTGCATATTCAATGTTGCATTCTACTCCTGCACATTTTTAAACAATCAAATCATTAGATAAAGTGTAGATCTCTACAAAATCCTTCTTTGTTTCTTCTTTTGCAACTTTAATAACTTCATTAATAACTTCAAGCGTTGTTATCTTCTCCATTATTCCTATTGTTATTGTAGTGATATCATCCTCATATTTGTCATATCCACTATCACCATTGATGTTTTCTCATGTTCATACTCCTCATGAATTTATGAGTCCTCATCTTCACAACTCCAATTTTCAATGCAAACATTTTCAAGTGCACTTTCAACGTCCATATCTCACAAAGCTATCTCCTTTTCAACTCCTTCAATTTTGTCTTGCAATATTCCACATTATTGCAAACCCCTCAACATTAGTGGAAACATTCTCCATTGTTACAAGGTCTTCATTCACTATTCCTCTTTTCATTATCTCTTTAATTAATTTTATTTCCTTGTTGCCTTCTAGTGTTTCTTCCTCCAAGAAATTTTCCAGGTTAGTGCATATTGCTTCAAATTCAAATTCTTCCACTAGCTCACTCACATCTTCATTTATAATAACATTTTGATTGCTATATTTTTCATCAATATCCTCAAAATCTTCTTCATTTTCTGCAGTAGAATTGTCACCTTCACCTTCACTTGTAGCATTAACAAAGTTGCTTCTTCCTTCATCTATACCTACACAATCAAAAACGTAAAAATTCCCTTCTCTCAATGGCACATCCTTCAAAGGCTCTCCATCCTCTAGTTCACAACTATTTATTTCTACATCATCATTGTCTTATGTCTCTAGGAAGTATTCAAAACCTTGTTGTTCCTTATGTACTTGGGAGCATTCATCCTCCTCGTATAAGAATTTCTTCCACTTTAGCTATTGCTAATCTAGAGTCCTCTTCACTTACAACGTCAAGTTGGTTGTTTATATCTCTACATGTGTAAAATTCCTCAAATAAACACTTTACCATAATCAACTTATGTTCCCCAAAAAACATCTTTCAAGAGTCACCTTGTTCTGGTGTGCATTCAATGATGTTAAGACTATCTTCATTTCTTCTTCATATTCATGACTGTCCCCATTTGAGAGGCTTTTAACTTCACTATTCTTCATTTCAACATGGCAACCTATTTTCTCTACATACTCTAAGCCATCCATTCTTCATAGTTTTTGCTCCATCGCTACTAGAGCCTCATCTTCAGTGAGTGGCCTCCTTTCCTCCATTAAAATCTTCAAACTTTTTTCCTGGTTAAAGATTTTCTTGGTCATCTTCGTAGATTTCTTCTTTTGGCCAACCCCTTGGAGTACCTCTATTGCTTCCAACCTAACAATAATCTTCCTCTATTTCACACTAGCTTCCTCTAAGGTCTCTTTTTCATAAGTCCTTCCCTTGCTCAAACTTCCAATCTTCACTTTTCTTCTGTCAAACTTCCAATCTTCACTTTTCTTCTGTAAACCATTTTTTCACTCACAATATGCAATCGTGTGGCACCACTCAACTCAAATATTAAAGCTGTTTGCAAATACTCATATGCAAATTTCAAATCTGCCTTCAATTCTTCAAACCCACCAAGTGGAATTGTTTTTCCCTTCTTCAAGTTTCCACAGCGTATATCAAAAGTTGTTCTTCTTTCTTCTCTTGAAACACTATCCAACAACTTCATTTACTACTATTTCTGTGTATCACTTATATTCTCTCTATCCCCACGTATACTGTTAATATCATGTCTTCTTCTTCCAATAAGAGCCCTCCGTCATTTACTCCTCTTTATCTGTCACTCCTTTTCTCAACACATTGTTTTACCACTCATTTTTTCAGTGTCTCCTTCCCTTTGTCGCCTTATATTACTTTATCTTACTTTCTCTCCATTTCTCTTCTGCCTCGTTATCTTCCCTGGGTTCTCTGCTCCCCTCCATAAAAGAAAATAGTTTCAAGTCGCGACCATCAATGAATATTAACGGCTCCCGTAGAACGACCTGCCATCCCGAAATTCATCGGGACTCCGCGAGGATCTATCCATCGTCGTTTCCTTTGGATAAGGAAAGGTCCAGATCCGACGCTCCGGCATCATGCTGAGAATGTGAATGGAGTAGGAGACAATCGGAAGAGAACGGGCCTTTCGATACATATAACAAGAATCATGGAGCATGGGTTTTGGGTAACCGTGTATTCAAAATTGGCGGTTTCAACTAATATTTCCTAGGGGTATGCTAAAAGCAATAATGCACTCGAATTTCAAAACGGGATGGGCTCACGAAAGTCTTGGAGATGGGCTCACTAAAGTCCGTTTGTGCAAATCAGGATAACTGGGATGACCGAATTCGAGTTGTGTTATGGGCAGACTACAACGAAGCGTTTAAACAAATACTCTATTTTTCAATTGGTATATGGTAGGGAAGCATTTGTGCCAGCTGAGTTCCTCACCCGAAATTTATTCATTGTGCAAGCTACTAAGATGACAGATGGCGACTCACTTATTGAGTGGGTTGAGGAACTAATGGAATTTGAGGAAGCTAGATTTTTAGCATATTTTCATCATACTATGGAGAAATCTCGACAAAAATCTTGGCATGATAGATATATAAAGCATAAATGGTTTCTGTAAGGTAACCTCGTGCTCTTATACGATAACAAGTATAAAAAACATCCGGGAAATATCCAAATGCAATGGATTGGTCCTTTCCTAGTTGTGGAAATCCATGACTCTGGAGCTATCAAATTAGCACAACTCAATGGAACTCTTTGACCTGGATGGGTGAATGGTGCATGCATGAAGCCCTATCTTTCAACCTCCTAAATAAGGGTTTGGTAGTATTGTTACGCTCCTGTCTTCGGGGGTGTGTTATGTAGGTAGGTTTTCTATTTTTTGGTTTTGTTTTCCAATTATGTCTCTGTTTTCCATTTCCGTCAATAACATGGTGACATGTCTAGCTATTACCGGTCCTAGAAGTTTAGTAGTTATTTCCACGTCATCCAACCCAGATATCACCTTTGTGGTCGGGGAAGTCTCAATCACATCATCTTGTACTTAATGTTGTCGAAGTTCAAATTCCATGCCCTTGTGTCATCACATGGGTCGTTAAAAGTAGTTAGTACCTTTTTATTCGTCATTGTGTCTCTTCCTGTCTTAGTCAATTAAATATTAACAATTGTTCATCATTTTTCCAGTTAACCAATCGCCAACTCATTATTTTTCTGAGTTGATATGTTGTCCCATTACCAACTTTCGGTTCATGCATTTAGTTGCCCCAATCACGTCATGGATTTTTCCATGTTAGAGGGATTTAATCGATGTTAATACCCACTCTTGTCACCCTGTAGCATTCAATGTATGGTCGTCATCACACCTTCCGCATATTGCATATAAACACGCCTTTGGTCGATGGATTCATGTTTTGTTTTATCATCACACTCATCATAGAGTCTATCCTTGAGCCTCTTGAGCAATCGGTGAACTTTTTTTCATAGCCCCGTCCCCCTGTTTGCTTTGTTTACCTCCAAAATTTTGCTAGAATGGTTCGCATAGCCGGTCGAGGGGCCTTCAGAATCGTTTTTCCAAAGGAGTTCATTAACCCACGGGTCACTATTCAAGGTGATCTACATGGAAAGGTCGAACAAACTAGGTTGGTCAACCTCAATTTTATAGACATTGTCGAATTCCCATACAAGGATACTAGCACTTTCTTGGACTACACTACCTTTCCCAATGAAGAGTTCTGGTGGTAGTGGAAGCTTGATTGCATTCCCCTATAGGATTCCACTTTGATGTGCCTCCATAACCTTCCTTTCTTTGGTACTGCTGGAGACGTTGGACGAAGCACCAAATTTCTAATCAACAGAGTGCACAATAGTACCCTATGGTTAGACCAAGCCTACCCAATCCATGTAGAGGACATCCATATGCTCACTAAGTTGTCCATGAAAGGCCAGGACGTCACCAAAGGATTCCAAGGCTCTTGGAAGCACGATAAGAAGAAGGGAGAACCGAGCCTGTATGAAAAATATGGAACACATCACGGAGGATGAGAAGTGCACATTGCATCGATTAATGATGAGCAAGTCTGCATGGATTGCTATCTAATTGTGGGGAAGGTGATGTGCAAGTACATGAAGGGTGAGTGTACTCTGGACACCATCGCAGTGGCAGAATTCAACAAGAATGGTGCACCTATGAACTGGTGCAAATACCTTCTCACCGAGTTGTTCCAGACTTGTGCAGATGAGCATGATGGAGCTAGCTATTTCATCTATGGATACTTGCTCGTCACCTCCACCACATGGAAGTGAAAGCCGCAAAGGGGGTGCAGGATTTCTCACAATATCAATGGTTGTATCGCCAAGCTGTTTGACCCATGTCATTTTCTCCTTGCATCGACCAATGAGGCCACTCACAATTACACCTTCGCACAATGGTACGATGATATCATTGCCGCAACCCAACGACCACAGATCCCACGGGCGCTACTCAATAGGTATACCCACAATATTTGGTTCGAGATGAACCGGGATCACACATTTGTGTGGCCTCTCGGGGCAGCTCCATCTCTTTTTCATATGAAGTCGTTACCCTTTTATTTGGATGAGGTTATGCTCGATAATGAAGTCACCTCATGGCTTGGGGTCACTGTTGAAAATAAGAAGACATGTGTCTCTTATGCATTACCTCCAACTACACAAATTTTTTCCCCAACAGAGACATCGGATGTAGGCCCTAGCATGAGAAATATGAGAACACAAACACCATCCATATCAAAGGAGGAGGCAGATGAAGGCAAAGAGGAAGCATTTCCAAGCGACACACTTAAAAAAAAAAATTTCATCTATTCATGACAACGCCACAATATCAGGGGAGCAATTCCAGGAGGTCTTGACTTCAATTTTTCCTTGGAAGAAGCTTCATACAAAATACCCATCCCAATCCCCTGGTGATATTGTCATCATTGATGCCACCCTCCCTTTCCTCCATCCCACCTTAAGTTCACAACACTCCACTTACATCACAAACCATCCCTCCTCAATTGCATACCACACCACCCCAGACACACACTCGACTTTTCACCTCATTCACTTCACCCTCCACACCCCCCATCATTCATATCCTTGATAACCCTCCTGTGTAGCTCCAATATTTCACTATTGTTGAGGAAGCCACCCCTCCATAGAATGGTGGGATCACCACCATCATGCACACGACTCCAATATCCCCATCCCATCACCAATTTGATATAATTTCTCCAGACCCTACTGCTCATCCCGCCACAACTATTGGTTCGTTCCTCTCCACTTCTCTTCAAATCTAGGAATTTGGTGTGGGCGCCTCAACTTTGGAAAGGAAATGGCAAGATAGGGTGCACACTATGAAATTTTCTGCGAGCATGCCCTTGCCATTGTACCAGAGTTGGGCCCTTTGTTTGAAGGCGACCACAACAAAACAATAGAAGGTTGACTTGGGACAAGTCAAAGATTGTGGTCAGGGCCTGTTGAACCCTTCGTTTTGAAGATCGCCCAGTTTTTTGGAATTATAAAAGTTTTGTGGAACAATAGAGCATATCAGCGAGAAAATTGAGTGGCAGAAAGCTAACTGCCAACATAGCAGCAATGGACACAGATTAGACGTTAGTTGGAGGAAGAAGTGGAAAGGTTTATAAGCTTTGAGCGCAATAAAAGACAAAGTGGGAAAGCGACAGAAACATAATCAAGAAACCATAGAAGCAGAATCAAGAAAAATCCAAGGGAATGATATAAGTTGAGGAAAATGTAACGAGAAATGGTTACTTGTTACTTGCTAATTGCTAATGGTTAATTTTTAATGTTTGATTCTCGCTATTGTGATTGCATAGATGTTATTGTTTCTGTTGTGGCCATTGTAATTTTGGTTTTATTGTATAAGTCTTGATATGAAATAACCTCCCCGTGTACGCCATCCTACAATATGATAATATACAATAGATTATTCAGGCATAGAAAATTTTGTTGTGATATGGATGAATGCATGATATTTCTTCTGCGCAAATTGTCTTGTTTTGTGTAGGTTCTAGTTGTGATATTGTTTAACAAGATTTGATGATGCATGCACTTGTCTTTATGTTGCACAACATGGATTACCAAATGCATAACCTAGTTCATACTTCTAATGATATGATCTTTCACATTTAATTATGAATCTCCCTTGTATTGTGCTAGATCCGATGGTGTGTCCTTGT
>JASDQU010736073.1:0-41114 GCA_032191745.1 Picea mariana
AGAGAGAGAGAGATAGGAAGAGAGAGGTAAAGAGAGAGAGGGGAAGGGAGAGAGATATAATGAGGTAATGAAAAACAAAGTGGAAGAGAAAGAGAGAGAGAGTGTAGGAGAGAGGGGGAAAGAGGGAGAGAGGGAAAGAGGGGGAGAGAGAGAGGAGGGGAGAGAGAGAGGCGGGGGAGAAGGGGGGGATATAGGGAGATAGAGGAAGAGAGGGAGAAGCAAAGGGAGAATTTTTGTAGGGAGATATAGAGAGAGAGATATGAAGAGAGAGAAGAAGGTGGAGAGAAGACAAAGAGAGTGAGTGGCATAGAGAAAGAGGAGGGGGAACAATAGGGGAGAGATAGAGGGGAAGAACGAGACAAGAAGTGAGGGGAATATGGAGAAGATAGATATGGAGTGGGAGAGAGAGGGGGGGATACAATGAGGGAGAGAGAGAGGGAGATATTAGTTAGAGAGGGAGATATAGAAAGATATATGGAGGTAGGGAGAGGGGGGTAGAGAGAGAGAGAGAGTGGGGAGGGGGGGTAGAGGGGGGAGAGAAAGAAGGGGGGAAGAGAGATATTTCATGTTAAGAGTAAAACACATGTGTTCACATTCCTAATAATGTGTGTTCGTTTAGGATCATGTGCACATTCCTAAAGCAGGCATGCATTATCTCCATTTAACTCTTGTTACGAATGCACACACATTCTTAAGAACGTGCATGCTTTCTTGGGTGAAATCCTACATGGATTGATGAGTGGAGGTTTGGGGTTTTCTGAACCTGTCACATCAGGAACATTTGCATGTTCCTAGAAATGTGCATGCGTTCCTATTGACCCCCTTACCATGTTTTCGACCACCAACTTCATTCAGTCACCCAAAAATAGAACATTTTACGCTTGCAATAATGTTACTTATGTATAGTGTAAAATAAAGTTTGATTCCACGTAGATATACACAACATAATTAAAATCATTAATAGAAAATTAAACCTATAAGAAGCTATTGGAAATGTTTATAATATGTTATCAGTTTTAAATCATAAGAGATTTTATAAAACATGTAAATAACATGTTATTGTTTTTCTCTACTAAGTGTCTAGATACTAGGTTAACATAGGAAATAAGAGCTCTATTTTACTTTCCTAGAAAAAGATAACAATAAATAATTTTCAGAGTTATGAGGAGAAAATTTAAAAATCTAGTGCACTAGATATCATGTAACAAATAGTCTATAGGTCTATATAGTAATAAGATGCAAATGGAGAAAGTGTATAGTTTTAATTATTCTACTTGAAAAAATGAAAATAGAATCACATCTATTTAAGATTTTTGGTACCTCCATGTGCGCTATATTGTGATTCCTTTGCTCAAAGCTCAATCTTTCTTGCAAGGTTCTTGGTAGTTTCACTATTCCTGCAATCAAAACTGCATATTTTTCATTTATATTTTATTGGGAAAATGTCCAATTTTCTAATCAAGAAAGAAATAATAAAATAAATATAACTTTAATTTATCAAAAGATAATAAAGAGTGCTTTAACTTAAAAAACTAAATTCAATCATGTTTGTGACCATATTTTGGAACTTCATTCTTGATATAAATGTGCATACAAGAATATAGTTCAACATAATGAGGGCCTAAAGATTTGTTTTTGTATGAAACAACAAACAGTTGGCATTCTAAATGTAACTTGTAATTCAGAGCAACAAATTATCTTTAAACTGGAAAAAATATAAGTACTTATGTTCAATAAAACTATGACATAGATACAACTATATTGCTTTGTTGTAAATTTCAACGAGGATATTACTATAATCTCAATTTGACATAAACTATAGTAAAACATGAATCATGTCATCATCATTCAAATATGCTTCTGATACATGAATATTCCATCGTTATTTGAGCAACTTTGTCTAAATGTGATCAATACCATCTTTCGCTTTCTGTAAAAAACTATTTCTATTTCTTTCATTTCTAGTGAATGCATATATTTCTACAACAATATGCTCATTTGATTATTTTCTCTCATTGTTCATGAAGTTTGATTTTGTTCAAGTTTCTAATGATATCTATGTATTTTTGACATATCGTGGTTTTCAATTCATAGCACTTGACCTCATATTTACAAAAGTATGTATTGTTTGTTTTTTTCTTCTTGATCACTCGTTCTTCAAAGATTATTGGATCCCTTATAGATCGTTTTTGGTACATATCACTAGGAAATACTAAGTCTATATTACCAAAGATACGGGGAATTTTTTCCTCACTGAATTCATGCGTGGAATTGAAAATCCATAAACCATGATTATTATTGTATAGTACTTTGTTTCATATTGATGATGACAATTGATCAATGATGCATCAACGTATACATGGATCCACTATTTTCATTCATGAATATTGAGCTTATCAACATCATAATGTCTATAATATTTTATTCAACTAACGTAAGTGACTAGGAAATTGAAAACAATGAATTCATTTAGTACAAAAGTCTTGACAAAGAATATATTTTTTGGAGATAGAGAACCTATCTAAAGGAATTTGAATAAAAATAGATCCTTAGGTGATAGGATCCTAAGCATTAGGCTAAGAAATAGTAAACACAAAGACAAAAATGTTTAAATAAAATAACATAATATTTGAAAAGACAAATTCATCTAGTACACTTTTTTTTATTAAAAAAAAACAATCCAACCATTAAAAAATAATATTGAGCATGAAAGAACACGATGACCATAGTCATAACAACCTAGATAAAAAAAAAGCACAAAGTGCCTAAGCAATATAATACAATTTTTCGAAGCCCAAATTCACAAATTACAAAGCTATTCAATAGAATAAAGGAGTGCAACAAAAAACAATGTATATAGAGCATCAAAGAGAAGGATCCCTCATATATTAATTTTTATGCTCGTATATTGAGACAAAGCTCAACAAATTAGCAATGTCAATAAAAACAAGTTTTCTATGCAACAAGATTCAAATTTTTCAGCTGGAAAGTAGTACAAATAAACATAAAGTGTTAAAATAATATAATATAATGTTTAAAAAGACAAAATCATCGAGCACATATTTTTTTACTAGAAAACAAAGCAATCCAACCATAAACAAAGAATACCAAGCATGAAAAATTAAGAATTTGTTGGCTACGTTTTCAGTTTCTTTGGTTCAAATATATAATATCATTTTATTTTTCTCATCTAACTATGGGACTATAGATTTGTTGGTGCAAAATTATGTAGGCTGCAATGGTTGTGAGTACGCTAGTGTGGGATTTTTGTTAAGAATTATGATTGTAAAAACCTTGATTTTTAAAAAAATTTCAAAACAATTTTTCTTGCATCTCATTGGGTGCAGGAGGTGAATTCGATTTGCCATTTTTTATCTTATTATCAACTTTTATTTTTTATTATATAAAATTTTTTTTTTTTTTGGTAGGGATAGAACTATGTATTTTCTTGGGAATGTTGGTGTATTGAATTGTCAAGCTGACTAAACAAGGGTGGTTTGAGTGGCTTGGGGTTTGGTGATGTTATATGTGGTTGGGAACCCTGTTGTATTCAATTATTTGATCAACAAATCATTAATGACACAAAGTATTAAAGTCTTCAATCAACAAATGGTTGGTGTTGTGAAATAGATTGCTTCAAATTTTAGAGGGGTTGAAAGATAAAAAAAAACCTCGAAAAAGAGATCTTGAACAAAACAAGCATTGATTACAAATGTCTTGAACAAAAAGAAAGCAGTGTAAATAACAATAAATATTATAGAGAATCAAAGAGCAATATGACCATAATATTAATTGGGATACAACATAAGTGAGTGAAATTGAAGATTTTCTTTTGAGTGATTTTGAGTGTCATTGAGAATGTTGGTGTATTAAATTCCCCAATCAACAAATCTTTAGTGGTGTTAATGTTTTGCATTTAGATGGTTTTAACTGTCATTATTGAAGTAGGGGGTCATATTTCTTGTGTAGCCATGTAACTCTAGCATTTATTTCAGGTTGAGAGGGTGTATTATTGTACCTGCGGATGAATGTAAAAGTTTATTTCCTTTTATGTAAAGCATTTGACTATGATATAGATGAGAAGCATTGGGATTCATGTTATGAGAGGTAATTTCCTAGATTGTGGGTGTGGTCAACTAGTAATATGGATTTTGCAAAGTACCATAGGTTTCTGTGACACCCCCAAAAATAAATTATTTTTAAGTTTGAAATTTTTTAGGAAAATTATTCCGTTCTTGGTAAATTCGGAATTTTTTTTCCATTTATGGAAATTCCAAATTTTGAATTTAGTTAATTGTAAGTAATGATTATGACTATTGGGAAGAGATTTGATTTGACCCAACTAACTACTTGACTATGACACTTGTATGAAACAAAAGACTTTATAATTATTGTTGAAGGAAAAATGGAACAACCATGTTGAAATCAGCTGACCATGACTCCATGAGTGGGGAACATGTTGGAACTACGTCAGGGATGATTGTTACAAGTGGAAAATCAAGAATTTGGCCATTGGAGCCTCTGAAAATCATGTATTTGGAAAGCTGCGAAAATTAACAAAGGGGGTAAAAAGACCTAGGCAAAAATGACTTTGCATATATGGCATATGAGAGGAGGCGGGACACTACCTAGTATGTTCGGAAAATAATTTATCTCTTGTTGTTATGAACACTATTGTTGAGTGTAAGGCAAGGGTCGAGTTGCTGAAACTAAAAGAATCTTTCTAAGGAGAAGTTCTGAGTTAGCTCTCATGGATTCATGGTCAGGCTAGGGGAAGAACGAGACAAGTGATTTGGTTGTTCTGTTATAAGGTTCGGAGGAACGTGGTTATTCCATTTGTTTTTCAGCGAAATAATTCTTATATGTTCATCTACACTTTTCTAGTTATAGATATATTTGTTGATTTAATGGCTATCCGAATACATACATACATACATACATACATACATACATACATACATANNATATATATATATATATATATATATATATATATATATATTGTTAGGTGAATGATTTTTCTGCTAAAGTTCTTTCTAATTTAAGAATCGTTACTGATTTAAATTGATTGAAAGAGAATATATCTAGTGTAACGCTGTGTGAATTCTTGCTATGAGATAAAATAAGAATGGATGTAATAGGCATAGGATAAACCTATGCAAGTATTAATTCTATGCTTTGAATAATACTGCCTGTATATATTTATATACATATATTCATTACGAGTAGAATAAAAAATTTATGAATACACTAGCATACTTCTAGTATAACGAAATCAGACCGATTCCCTTTTTGAATCTTAGAGATCATTTGTTTTCATAAGTATAGAAATAAATTCGAAGGAGTATTTCACCACTTCCTTGACTTAGGAAATGATGAAGGACACACCAAAACGAGAGAATTTTTATACTTGCATATTACTATAATAATTTATATAGAGTAATAACACTACTATACTAACCATGCATGGCAAAATATAATGGAAGATGAAAGTATAACTAATAATAGGAGTTCTAGAAAGATAAACAAGAATTCAAGGAAACAAATCAAACCTTTTAATAGAAACAAGATTCTGAAAAAATGAAACATTAAAAAGGCGAATGTCGATGAACTCATCAAATAGAAGTACATAAACCTTTTTCATGAATCTTCACAATTGGATAAGTTCAAAATATGATAACTGTATTAACAAGGAATAAATCATTCAGATAATATTGAATAAAGAAAGCAATAGTACAAATGAAGTTTTCTTAGTATAACATTACAAAAGTAACAAAATAGAAAATTGGGCAAACATGGTTTCTAGTAAACATATAGGGATTAGACACCTTCTTATAAATAGTCTAGCTATTATAAAGAACCATAACACTATGTAGATGGGGTTTAAATTCGCTAACCCTGGTATTTCAACTTCACGTATACAAGAGAAAGAATATGGGGATTAAATCCTTTAAAAGTTTACAATACAAATCCAATCAGACTAAAAATCCAAGTGTGTCCAACCTTATAGAAGTATCGTGTTCACCTCCAACACTGATGTATTGACATAAAAATAGGGTTTACCCTTAACCAATTGATACAGGAAATCAAGATGAGATTTCTTTTATAAATGATAAAATGAGATAGAGGCTTGGTCCTCGTTTCTAGAAAACTTGAAAAGATAAGTCTGAGAGGCATCGTGCACAGAACCTGAATACCTTTCATGTGAACAATAGGAACTGACCTCCAGAAGATTGCGTGGTCGAAACCTCTACAAGAATTTTTCATTGTAAAAATTAGTAAAATATACGAAAGTAAAGTTAACGAACTTACAACAGAACGATGAATGAAGGTAACAATGATTTTGAAATGAAACTTAACTCATGACTAGAGTCTGACATCCTTCCCTTATCGTGTGTTGGTTGAATAAATGTCCCAATTTGAGGGGAGTATGGTCCAAGTATTCATGATGGGTACCCTCGCATCAACATGGTCTCATCATTAGTGTTGGTACCAAATCATATAATCCATTACTGTGAAATAAAATAATCAAGAGTGTTAACATTTTAACATACAAACTGTATAAGACATGCTATGCGTGTAGGCCGAATACATAGTATAAATGTTACACACAAAACAAAGACTATATCTAAATGTTGGGTTTAAACCCTTCCTGAACCAAATAGCAGAGGGTACTAATAAATCAACAATAAATCCATAGATAACCTGCTACTGAATCCAAATGGCATATACTAATCACAGACCACGATATGACAAGAATTTATACAAGCTCAAAACATTATATCTCGTAGGGTATTTCTAATAGACTACTCAAAACCATAGAAGTCACATTTTAATGGCACCGGACGGGAATGTAATATCCATGAAGAAAAAGAGTATATGTGTAGGATGCATCTAAGGGTTTAATGAACATTACAGAAAGGTGGATTCATCCTTTACAAAGTGAAAGATAGAATATGCAATGTATTATGCTATACACAGTAAGAACATTCTACTCCAAATAAAAACCTCGCATAGCCTCACAAAGATACAACATCATACCTCAAAATATGACAACAGATTGACTTTAAGGAATAATGATAACAGGAAGTTATGAAACCCTAGGAATTGTAATATATATGAAAAACTATGTGGATGCAATTTCTCTAAAACAAGAGGTGGAATGTCGAGACCTTCAAAGAGATTGAGAAAGAAATGACTGAATAATACAACTTCTCCAGGAATGAGGACAACAGAGAAAGAATTACAAGAAATAAAAGTAAAGGGAAGTTTTATCTTAAAAAATGTATAACAGGAGTTATAGAACGAATATTGCTTTCACTATAACGATTTTTCGAAGAACCACTCTATTATTAAACCACAATAACATGTAAAAACAAATTACGGGGGAATATGAACCACATTGTCTGTCCAACCAGGTAACGACCTTCAATGTCGACAGTCTCCTCTGTTGAGAAAATGATACGCAAAGCCATTCGGAGGGATTCACAATGAAAAAAGGAAAACTCATTTAACACTAAGAGAATCCTTTATGATGTTAATTTAATACTGAAGGTACAAAGGTTAGTTGGGCCATGTGATGGGGCCGAGTTGGAACGATTGGATTGGAGGAAGGGTCAGGGAAATTACATCAAAATGCACACACATAGGACCTCAATTAATGGCTAGTGCGGAGCTTTAACTCTTTCTGACAATTAAGACATTCTTGCCTTTTGAAGAAAAACACGTAGTTAATTTAATCCCTCCGTGACATGACTAGATGGGGATACGTTCTTTCCAACTTTTTCCCTTGTAGTTAAGATATCATTTCAATGAACACTTTGTTGGGACATCTTCTAGTTAATTCGTAGTTGATGAGGATTAGCATGAGATCTCATTACCCGAACTCCTTTAGGTAAATCGACTAGGATATCACATCACTAACCATGCATAATTCATAAAGGAACCCATTTAAAACCTAGACTATACAATTATGCCAAGAGCCTGTTGCTAAGCCACATATATTCAGTCGAGGGGTATAGTCCCAACCTCATGATTNTGTGTGTGTGTGTGTGTGTGTGTGTGCGTGTGTGTGTGTGTGTGTGTGTGTGTGTGTGTGTGCGTGTGTGTGTGTGTGAGTAGGTTTGAGACCAAAGGGAAATTGCTAGAATCTTTGGTGAATTATCCTTATAAGTCTTCTACCCAAAGTAAGTTAGACTAGTGTGGGAATGGAATCATGTGATAGGAAGAACCTAAGTTACCTCACCAAGATTATAACTACAATGAGGATTTCCTTGTTTTACCAAAAAACATATAAAATGAAATTAGAGATTAATGTTCCATAGTTATTTTTTGTTATGGTAAATTTGAGGTTCATTACATATGGTATCAGAGAAAAAGGTTACAAAACTTGGACCTTGAACAAGGCCAAATTAATTACTTAGCACATATTTATGTCTATGTAAAAAATAACAAACCATTACTATTACAAACAAAAAACTCCTTTCTATTTTGTGTTAATCATGGAAGCCCAGTATGATGTAGAAGTCAGAATTCAGGGGAATCCTGAACAAAGACCTCCTAAAGCTCCGAGATAGAATAGTGACAGAATGTCACRTAATAAAGTTCTAGAAACCATGAGAAATCTCATTGTTGAGCTGCAAGTTTTCAAGGTAGACAATGAGAAACTGAAGAAGGAACAACAAGAACAACAAGAAATAAATGAAGTCCTATTGTGTAGTATAGTGACAAAGAAAATACCAAAGGTGGATAACCATGAAGCAAAGTTCAGTAAAAGGGCCTCGAAAAATTTTGGCCCTGAAGAAGAAAAACAGGATAGCTCATTTGAAGGTACACCTTTAGTTGAAGATAAAACAAAAACAGACAGAAAGAGGAAAATGGTGGATCACCTTGAGGGTGAATTTAATAAAACCAAAGAATATACCTTTGACGGGGAATCCAGAATAGGGGAGGAAGATGAAGCATGGTTATAATACATCAGGAAGTACTTCTAGATATGCAACTATTCCAACAATATGAAGGTCGAAATGGCCATCTATAATTTGAAAGGAAAAGCCAACATTTGGTGGCAAGACCTGAAATAGGCCAAGGGCCTAAAGGTGAAATAGATGAAATGGTTAGACTTTAAGAAACAATACCTATTTGAAATTTACTATGAAAGAAAAACCAAAGAATTTTATGAGCTACGACTTGGTCAAATGACTATGGAAGATCTGATAAACAAATTCATGGAATTACTAAGGTTCGTACCTTATATCTGGGAGGAAAAAGTGAAAATCCAATGGTTCCTAAGTTGTTTACCATAGTCCTACAAGGACAGAATCAAATTTGATAATCCCAAGCCCTTGAGTGAAGTATTTAGGAAATCTCAAATGTGTTACGACTGATACAAACAACGGAAATAATTTCCCAAGGCTTGGCAAGACAAGAAACAAGACTGAATGAACCAGCGAAAGAAGGGATACCAGCCAGCTCCTTATCGGAACACAACAAAAAGATTTCCAAGGAAATGTTTTCACTCCAACAATCCAAACATGCAAGGAGGTGGTAAAATGGTAAATCTCGGAACAAAGAAGTTTGGGGACAACCCCGGTGAACCATTAAAATGATGGGAATGTTGAGAAACTCATCTAAGGAGGAACTTCCCACGTTTTATTTCAAAAAACATAACTATTGTTCACAATTTACAGGAATCCTCTACAGTAGGGGATGTGGGAAAAAGATTACATTGGATCAATGTAGCCGTGGATGGTCGGAAAGCTGACCACCAATCCTCTATGGTGGAAATAAAAGGTAAAATAAGTAACACTCGTATTTCTGTTTCAATTGATCCTATAACTATACTAAGTTATATCACTCATGGTATAGTGGAGTCAAATAAAATTAAGAAAACAAGACACACAAAGTCTTGGCTGGTACAACTAGAAATAGGAACAAAAAGAAAAGTTGTCGACTTTATTTTTTATTATGATTTCAGTTTAGGCAGTCAAAACATAAAGACAAATCTGAACATCCTACCATTACGATCTTATGATGAAATTATCAGGATGGATTGGTTAGAAAAGCATAAAGCAGTACTAGATTGTTATGAAAAATCACTTAAGTATAAAGAAAAAAATGACACTACTAGGACAGTTCAAGGTATACAAAAAAAAGTCTCAGTTAGACAGATTTTAGCAATGCAATTTAAGAAATGCATGATAAAGGGTTGTCAAGTTTATGTCATCGAAGTAACAAACCTGTTAGAAGAATAAAATAAACCCAACTTGGAGGATTTTGTCATTTTACATGATTTTAGAGATGTTTTTGTTGATGAGATACCTGAATTACCTCCACGAAGGGACATAGACTTTTCTATCAACCTATTATCTAGTTCAACCCCTGTCTCAAAAGCACGTTACCGAATGAGTTTGTCAGAATTAATAGAACTAAAAATTCAACTGCAGGAATTATTGAAAAAAGAACATATCAGACTGAGTGTTTCACCATGGGTAGCACCAGTCCTCTTTGTGAAAAAGAAAGATAGCACTCTAAGATTATGCATCTATTATAGAAAATCAAACAAAATGACTATTAAGAACAAGTACCCCTTACCTAGGATAAATGATCTATTCAATCAAGTAGGAGGGCTAAAGATTTTTTAGAAATTGGATCTATGATCTGGTTATCACCAGGCTAGGATAAAAGATGAGGACATAAGTAAAACAACTATTTGAACGAGATATGGACATTACGAATTTGCGGTTATACCTTTTGGACTCACTAACGCACCAACCATGTTTATGTGTTTAATGAACAGTATTTTTAGTCAATACTTGGACAAGTTCGTGTTAGTATTTATTGACGACATTCTAGTTTATTCTAAAATAGAGGAATAACATGAAGAGAATTTAAGGATAGTGTTGCAAACTTTAAGAAAACATAAAATGTACGATAAATTCGATAAATGTGACTTTTATCAGAAGAAAATACAATACCTAGGACATGTAATTTCTATAGAAGGCATTGTAGTCGACTCGAAGAAAATAAAGGCCATCATGGAATTTTTTATTCCTAAGGACGTCATGGACATCTGATCATTCATGGTAATCACTAGATATTACAACATATTTATAGAGGGATTTTCCAAAATCGCATACCCTATCACATCACTACAAAAGAAGGGAATCAAGTTGAATTCATCACAACAATGTCAAGAAAATTTTAATAAGTTAAAGGAATTGTTAACAATTGCACCCATTTTAAAGGTAGCAGATTCAGACAAAGACTTCACTGTCTATGTAGATGTGAGTAAAGAAGGACTAGGTGGTGTCCTAACCCAGGAAGGGCATGTTATTTTTTATGAGTCCCGAAGACTAAAGGAACATGAACAAAACTATGTCACTCATGACTTAGAGTTCACAGTTGTAATACACACCTTAAAGATGTGGAGACACTACATAATGGGAAGAAAGTTTATGTTATTGACTGAAAACAATGAAGAAATTTTTTTGTTTAGTTAGCCGAACCTCAATGCATGACAAGCAAGATGGTTAGTCTTCTTGAGAAAATTTTACTTTGAGGTAAGCAATATCAAGGGTAAGGAAAATAATGTATTTGATGCCTTAAGCAGAAGAGTTCATGGGTTTTTTGAAATAAACATTAGCAGGGTAGAGAGTGATCTTGAACAGAGGATAAATACTACAGGTAATAATGACGAAAATTACTCTCAAATAGTGGTAGAAGTACAGTACACTACAAGAAATTCAAACAAAACATATCTGAGTATCGACAAAAATGGTCTACTATGGTTCAAAAATAGACTATACATACCAGATTTGACAAAGTTAAAGTTAAAATTTTTGGATGAAGTTCATATGAAACCATATTCTGGTCATCCAGGATACCAGAAAATGATAACAACAACAAGAAAGTTATTTTATTGGCCCAATATGAAGAGAGAAACAACATAATACTTAGCTAAGTGTCAATATTGTCAACAAGTAAAAGCCAAACACTAACATCCAGCTGACCTGTCCTAGCCCTTACCTATGCCAGAATGGAAATGGGAGACTATATCACTAGACTTTATTACAGGTTTGCCTAGAATTCAAAAACATAATGATTCAATTATGGTGGTAATCGATAGACTTACTAACTTTGCACGATTTATTCCTGTAAAGTATACTTTTAAATATATTAACATCATTGAAATATTCACGAAATACATTTTTAGACTGCATGGTACTCCAGAAATGGTAATTTCGGATAGAGACATAAAATTTACATCTGCTTTTTGGAAAGAATTGTTTGCCAGGTTAAATACTAAATTGAATTTCAGCATGAGTTATCATCCACAAACGGATGGAAAAACTGAACGAACAAACCAAATTGTAGAATATATGCTCCACATGTACATAATAACAAAACCAAGAAAGTGGGAAGATGTAATGTACCTCAAAATTTACATCTATTTTTTTTTTTTTTAATTATTCTTCTTATTGGGAACTTTGAGTTGATACTATGTCTTTAAAGTTTCAGTCATTCATCAACCATGATGTACATCAGTCCTTTTCCTTTATGTCTCTAACCAATTTTATCATATTGTCACCTCTTCCTATTCTGGTACTGAGTTATATATGCGATCATAGGTACATAGCTAGGGATACCTTGTTTTTTTTTTTTTTTCATTGCAACCTGGTAATACCCACTGTTTCGTTTCCAAAACCCACTTTATGTTAAGGGGTATGACTACATAGAACCAACTATTCTATAAAATCAATGGTCATAGATGTGATGCCTTATCATAAACAACCTTGTATAAATATTATTACAGGGTCTATGAGAAGAAGTAAACACCATTCGGCATACTTTTAAACAAACCCTTTGGGGTAAAATTCGAACACTAAACTATACAAAAGAATAAGAATGAGAGGCTAAACCTTGGGTAGGATATGGTTAAAGTAAAGGTAGTTGGGATTCAATGTATAACCAGTGTAACCAGGTGATAAAATAATTAACCCTATGTAGGCCATCTGGGTTCCTCGCCGTTAATTCTCTGAGAAAACACAACAGGTTGGAACCCTCTCATCTTAAAGACCTATCTACAACAATTATGGTGCTCTGAGATAGGTCTAATCATTACAGAGTTCAATCAGTGTGCCCAATAAAATGTCATCACTTACCATTTGTTCAGGTGGCCAGGTATGATTCCCACTCATCCTCCACTACTCCATACGAAGGGTATCCCATAGATTTCATTCATTCCAGTCTTGGCTTGGTGAAGGAAAAATGGAATGCTCTAGACTAAACTCTGTTTTAGTTTCCTGTCTTAGCAACGTGGTCATTCCTCTATGAAATCAGACCTTGTTCCAGGTTGAAGAGCTCTTGGCAGTAGACTCCTCGATGGACAACCCTGTATGTGGTAAGTCAACTTGGCTGCCATTTTGCATTCGGGTATTTCTGTCTCATCGAGTAGTTTTCTGTAACTCCAGTTCACAGACAGATCCTTGGTAGCATTCTTGTTTTATATCGGTGTTAATATAGCATAAGGGAAATTGTGGGTTCTCTAGTAGGGTTTAGGGTTCTCACAGTTTATCCTCTCTTTGTACTAGCTTTCCTGTCAAGACTTAGCCATCTTTCTCTTGTGGAAGGTATTATCCTGATGTCTGTTTAAAATGTGCATCTGAGATCTTCTATTTATTTATTTTCTTAACTAAATTTTCATATTGGGTATGGCTTCCTTTGTCATTTAATTCTTAGTTGACAGAGTATATAACCAGCCTTTCCTATGTGTAATAGACCTCTCATTACAGTGTGGATCTTAAAAAGAATTTATTTGTTTAATCCTTAAATTCACTAGTATTAGTATACCGATTATAGGTGTCATCTTAAAGTTTAGAAGCGGTTTAATCATTTTTGTTTATATTTAGACTGTTACAATGGATTGATGTTTACTATTGCTTTACGCTCATTATACGCATGTTATCCCTGTTTATGATTTCTTTGGGTTAAAAGCTGGTATTCATCACTAATGATGGGCCCCTTTATTATGCGAGGGTACCCATCAGGGAGGCAGAAGATCCTCTTCCCTCCTCGATCTGGGAGCACATGGTTTGGTACAAATGGTTAAGGATATAAAATCCACTATTACAGTTAAGTTCCTTTCTCATTTCGTTCTGTTCTTTTTTAAATGGTTATGTTATTGTTTGTCGGATACATTTTTAATGTTTCACCTTATTTCGTACAGGGTGTGATCACACCATGGAAGGGGAATGCCCTCTTCACTCTTCCAAGAGGTACTCGAGTTCCAACTACAAAGGTCCTCTTTCTAAGTTATTATGAGTTACTAGCACCAATGATCAAGGCTACATCTCATTCTTAATACTCTGAAGATCATTCGTTTTTCCAGTTCTGTATTAGTTGTTTTTAAGGGTACACCCTAATTTGTATTAATGACTGGTACATCGAAAGTAAACCAAGCTTGTGCTTGGTTGGATTCATGATATCTAGACAACCATTTCCTTAAATGATTATGAACAATGTATTGGGTTTTTATTTGCTGTGAATATTATTAAAGTAACAGGATTCGGAACTGATGTTTATGTGTTTAACATTCTCTTCTAAATTTTTCGAAAGTTTGGTTTGTCAAAACAGAGTTGAATTCTTTTCTTGAATTGTTCTAGTTAATTTCCTAGAATTAATTACACAGTCGTCCCGATATGATTTAACCATGTATGGTAATCAACCTACAACTAGCATAGAAGTGTTGTGTTTAAGGGAGGTTCTTTCTCACTGGTACTGTGCGCTTGTATTCAAAACTTCCAAGTTTTTTTGTTGAAGTTTGGGCACTTATTTCTATTATACAAACAAAATAGTAATGGTAGGAGTTTAGCTTGAGCCTTTCTTTCCCCATTCGTGACTATTTTATCTCAAGTATTTTACTTTAAAATCGCTCATATCATATACCCTAACTTGTCGTGAATTACATATTGCACTGTAGCTATGCTATGCAATTTATATTTTAGCTTCTATTCCTATTTCAGCCATTAATCAAGCATTTGGTTGATCTCCCCACCAGAATTAAGTCAGTTTGCTCCTACACCGATACTACTAAACCATACCATAGTACCTATGCTCCAACTCTTCTGTATTGGGGTTTGTGGATTTTGTTGGATTATTTTCCTACGAGTAAGTTTATACATATATATACATACATACATACATACATACATATATATGTATATATATATAAATATATATATATTACCCGACTCTGTTTAAAGTCAGTTTACTTCAGCGTCACTGTATCATTTATAAAGATTACCCATTATATAATATGTCCATGTTCATATTATACCTATACAGGTCTACATGCATGTCAAATATAATCTCAAGGTTGCAGGGTACATTTACTTATAGTTTGAACTTCTATACCTATTAGTGAAGGTTCATTGTATACTATAGTCATCTACAGGAAATATAATTTCTCCATAGGAAAAGGTACGCTTGCCCTCAAATACACTATGCAAGCAAATCAGTTTGCTTTTTTTCAACATAATTAATTTCAAGGTAGTTGTAGACTATAGTCATCGAACAACCTTTGTCTATGTTTTTGGATGAATGCTAACTTGAAGTATTTCACTATATCCGTAACCAATTCACCCCATAGAGATAGAGATATAAAAATTCTGTACAGGAAATAACACAACAATTATATGATCATTAAAACAGATACTATGAACCACTTCACTACAGATCTAACATGTTCAGTACCATAGATATAAAAGCATTCGAATAGGTAGGGGCTAGAGTAGCATATATAAAATAAACTCACAGAAAAGAAAAGGGAGCAACCACGTTCCTCCCAACCATATAACCGAGCAGCCAAGATCACTTGTACGGTTCACCCCCTAGCCTGACCATGAGTCCATGAGGGAAAACTTGAAAACCCCTCTTCCGCAATGTCCTTCAAACCGGTAGTCACCACCTTGCCTTACACCCATTCAGTGTTCATAACAACAAGGGAAAAAAAATTCAATAGTTTTCCTTTCCAGCATACTTGGCAGTGTCCTGCCTCCTCACATATGCTTATTTATCAATTTGCTTATGTCCTTTTCCCTCCTTTGGGAATTTTCGTAGCTTTATAAATCCCTGATTTTCAGGGGCTACCAGTGGCCAATTCACTGATTTGTCACTTGTAAAAATCATCCTAGAGGTAGTTCCAACATGTTCCCCTCTCATGGAGTCATGGTCAGCTAAATTTAAAATGGTTGTCCCCTTTGTCCCCTGTAATCAATATAAAATATTATATTTTTAATACAAGTGTCATAGTCCAATATTTAGTTGGGACAAATAAGATCTCTACCCAACAAGAAAAATCATTTATTACAATTATAAAATTTGAAATTCATAATTGACATAAATGGAAAAAATTTTCCAATTTTGAATTTACTAAAAATGGAAATAAATTTTCATCAATTTAAATTCTCTCTCTCTCTCTCTCTCTCTCTCTCTCTATATATATATATATATATATATATATATATATATATATATATTGGGGGGGATGTCGCATCCTTTCCCCCTTAAATAAAACATTGTCCTTAGTGTTCGTTCCTTTCCTGGAACAAGATTATATGAGATTTCCACAAATCTCCTTCCAACTCCCAAGTGGCCTCCTCAGGACTAAAGTGATTCCATTGCACATTTACTTGGGCGATGACTCTGTTCTAAAGTGTTATTTCTCTCTGGTCCAGAATGTGCAGGAGTTCCACCTGGAACTCGCCTTCAGGTTCCACCTACACCAAGTTCCAATCAATCATATGAGTAGGGTCATGAATATATTTTTTCAGCAATGAAACATGAAATACATTATGAATTCTTAGATTAGATGGAAGTGCAAGTTGGTATGCTACGGGTCCAATTCTAGCTAGTATCTCGAAGGGCCCACAAAACCTGGGTAGCAACTTGGCACAGTTCCCTAACTTCAATGAGCATTTTCAGGCTTTGACTTTTAAATAAACATGGTCTCCTATTTGAAATTCCAGGTGCCTTCTTTTTTGATTTGCATAACTCTTTTGTTTGTCATGTGCTTCTTTCAAGTTCTGTTGTACCTTTCTAACCATGTTCTCCATTTCTTGGAGCATTTCGGGTCCGACCATGAGTCTACCAGTTGGCTTATCCCAGCTATTTGGATTCATACATTTTCTGTCGTACAATATTTCGAAAGGGATTAACTTAGCCGAAGTTTGGTACCCATTATTACATGCAAATTCTACCAAGTGTAGATAGTCTTCCCACTTGTCTGGTTTTGTTCTTACATACATGCGGAGCATATCCTCCATGATCTGGTTTTTCCTTTCAGTGTGTCCATCCATTTTTGGATGATAACTTTTACTGAAATTCAAGTTGGTATTGAGCCGTGCAAACAATTCCTTCCAAAAGGTGGGTGTGAATTTTACGTCTCTATCTAAAATCACCATTTTAGGAATACCATGCAGTCTAAAGATTTATTTCATGAATATTTTAGCAATGTTTATAGCTTTAAAAGTAGACTTTATAGGAATAAAGTGTGCAGACTTACTGATTTTATCGATTACAACCATGATAGAGTCATTATGTTTCTGAGTTTTAGGCAAACCTATTATAAATTAGAGTGATATAATCTCCCATTTCCATCCTGATACCGACCATGGCTATAATAGGCTGGTTGGATGTTGGTGCTTAGCCTTAACCTGTTGACAATCTTGGCACCTTGCCAAATATTTTGTTGTTTTTCCCTTCACACTAGGCCAATAAAATAGTTTCTTAAGTGTTGTTATCGATTTCTAGTAACCTGGGTGGCCAGAATATGGTTTCTTATGCACTTCATCCAAGATTGTTAATTTTAACCCTGCTAAATCCAGTATGTAAAGTCTATTTTTAAATTGTAGAAGTCCCTTCTTATCGATACTTAGATCTGGTTTATCTGAGTTCACGGTATTGTTCGATAATTCTACCATTATTTTAGTATAGTTTTCGTCATCAATACCTGTCGTCTTTATTCTTTCTTCCAGATCACTTTCTACCCTACTAGTATTCATCTCAAATAACCCATGGATTCTTCTACTTAAAGCATCTGCTACTTTATTTTCCTTGCCCTTGATATGTCTGACCTTGAATTCGAATTCGCTCAAGAAACATAACCACCTTGCCTCCCTTGCGTTAAGATCTGGCTGGTTAAACAAATATTTCACCCCGCTATTGTCCGTTAATAATAGGAATCTTCTGCCCATTATGTAGTGTCACCACATCTTCAAGGTGTGTATTACTGCTGCCAATTCTAAGTCACGAATCACATAATTATGCTCATGTTCTCTTAATTTCGGAAACTTATAACAGATAACATGTCCTTCCTGAGTTAGGACACCACCTAGTCCTTATTTACTTGCATTGACATATACGCTGAAGTCTTTATCTGGGTCTTCTACTTTCAATATGGGTGTCGTTGACAATAATTCCTTGAGTTTGTTGAAGTTGTCTTGACACTTCTCTGACTAGTTAAACCTTGTTCCTTTCTTTTGTAATGATGTGATAGGGTAGGCTATCTTGGAAAACCCTTCTATAAATAGGTGGTAATATCCAGTGATTCCCATGAATGACCGTATATCCACTACATCTTTAGGTACCAGCCATTCCATAATGAATTTCTTCTTTTCGGGGTCTACGACAATGCCCTCTGCTGAAATTACATGTCCAAGATATTGTATTTTTTTTCTGATATAAGTTACACTTGTCGAAATTGTCATACAGTTTGTGCTCTCTTAACGTTTGCAGCACTATTCTTAAGTGTTCCTCATGTTCCTCTTCCGTTTTTGAATAGACTAGGATATCATCGATGAATACTACCAAGAACATGTCCAAGTACTCACTGAAAATATTGTTCATTAGGCACATAAATGTGGCTACGGCATTAGTGAGTCCGAAAGGTATGACTACAAACTCATAATGTCTGTATCTTGACCAAAATGTTGTTTTGTTTATGTCCTCATTTTTTATCTGAACTTGATGATAACCAAATCGTAAATCAAGTTTTGAAAAGATCTTGGCCCCCCCACTTGATAGAACATATCATTTATCCTTGGTAAGGGGTATTTATTCTTAATAGTCATTTTGTTCAGTTGTTTATAATCGATACATAATCTTAGAGTACCGTCCTTCTTTTTCACAAAGAGGATCAGTGCTCCCCAAGGTGAGACACTCGATCTGATGTACTCTATGTCCAACAATTCCTGTAATTGTATTTTTATTTCTATCAGTTCTAGTAGACTCATCCAGTAAGGCTCCTTTGAGATAGGGGTAGAACCAGGTAACAGGTCTATGGAGAAGTCTATTTCCCTTATAGGGGGTAATTCTGGTATATCATCCACAAACATGTCTTTGAAATCACGTAGGATAGCAAAGTCTTCCAACTTTGGCTTATCCTCCTTTTCTACTAGATTCGTCACTTGGATGGCATAAAATTGACATCCCTTTCTCATACATTTCTTTAGTTGCATTGCTGAAATTTGTTTGACTGATACCGGTTTTGGTATACCTTGGCCTGTCCTGGTAGTATCGGAATCATCCTTATAGCTAAGCATCTTTGTATAGAAATTTAATATTTCTTTGTGTTGTTCCAACCAGTCCATCCCAATAATCATATCATAATATCCTAGTGGTAGGATGTTTAGATCGGTCTTGATACTTTGACCATCTAAGATGAACTAAAAATACGAAACAAACTCCGCTACCTTTCTTTTAGTACTAGTCACTAATTCTACAAGCCATGATTTCGCGTGCTTCAGTTTCTTAAGTTTGTTTGACTCTGCCACACTAGCTGTAATATAACTTAACCTAGCTTCAGGGTCAATTAAAATAGAAATTCGAGTGTCATTGATTTTACCTTCAATTTCTACCACCGAGGACTAGTGGTTAGCTTGTTGACCATGTATGGATGCATTTATCCAATGTAGGCTTCTGCCCACATCTACCACTGTGGAGGCTTCCTGCAGATTATGAACAACACTTCTATTTTTTGAACTCAAACGTGAACATAGATGAGTCTCTCCACATTCCCAACACTTTAATGGCTTGCGGGGATTGTCTCCAAACTTCTTCATTCCCAGGTTTACTGGTTTACCACTGCCTTGCATATTCAGATGGTTGGAGTGAAAGTCCTTTCTCAAAAAAAATTTTGCTATATTTCGATGAGGATGTAGTGTCCCCAAGGTCGAGCCCCGTTGTAAACCATGTTTGGAAAGGAATTGTAATTATTTTTTATAGGTTGGTGAGCCAAGTTTTCATAAGCTTGAGGCTTATGTGTTGTTAGGCCAGGGAGCCTGAGTATTGAAGGCCAAGAGCCTGTTGTTGTATATATAATCATGCAGAACACTTAATAAAATATAAACACCAATAGGTGCAGATGACCATGATGAATGAGTGAAGGGGGACTAAGCATCCACAAAGTGGGCAAGGAATTAGGGGCTGGAAGGTGGGGAAAGGGGCTAAGTGTTGAGCCTAAGGGCTAAGCCTAGGGGGGCTGAAGCCTAGGAACAATATTTTAATATTATTCCAAAACACATGTGCATCATATGTTTTTATCCTAAGTCCTTTTTGGAAGGACACGTGAATTACCAAGTGGTGGGAGGAATGTGTGCTGGTGGAATGCATGCAGTTCCATGGGTGACAAGTGTCAACCCTGGTGCATGTGAATAAAACGACCAAGGTGAGCTGTGAGAGGATTCCATTCCACCGGATTTTTTGAATGCGTACAGAGCCCTGAGGAGTATGACTAACCCTACTCCTGTAGAGAATCAGGGTTAGACCCTGTGACTCAAATGTCTTTGTCTGATTCTGAGAAATCTCGTGCATGTAACCCTGGCCTACGAGAAGCCTGTGTTGATTTCAAGGAAGAGTCCTTGCTTGTTCATAAAGCTGAGTGAGCCTATGCGAGCATTCTCTGTTCTGAAGTCGTGACTGTGAAGCCACCCTGTGATTGTCGAATCCAGTTTTTGGAAATCCTGTGTCTGTTTTCTCGTGGGATTGTTGAGACTACGCAGTACTGGACTACGTGAGGCTTGTTGGCCTATGAGTAACTCCCCCCAGGTGAGAGAGTGCGCAGCGGAAGGAGAGAACTTCTGGAAGGAACCCTGTAGCTTCCATAGAGCCCGGAGACTTCCGGTCCGGTCTGTTCCTGTAACCCAAGGTAAGGGAGATTGGTAGCCGAAGGACTGTCCATGATGGAGAGGGTGAATTCTCCTGGGGTGGAATAGGCATGTGGGGAATGAGGGTTTGTGGGTAGTGAGTGTGGGAGATTCCTTGGAGAGAATCCCTTCCTTATGGTTGTGTGTGACTGTTTTCCCTGTAACCTCAGCCTGAGCCTAGATTCCTTGCCTTAGGGTGGAGCTCAGTCCCAGCTCGGGGGTGATCCACTGCTGAGTTGATGAGTAGTGCGGTTTAAGGCTGGGAGGTTCGTGGAAGGCCTGCATTTGGTTGGTGGATCCCACCATTGTTATAAGATAAGTGTCTAACTATGTTTTATCACATTTTATCATGTCTCTTCTGTAAATGTTATCATGATTTTTGCTGTGTATACGAATTAATATGGAATGCTATGGATTGTTTAATTATAGTAGTAATGATGTGTTTTACTCTAAGTTAAATGTGTTTATTTGTTTAAATGCATGGGATATATGATATCTGTATGAGATTTGTACAAATGGTGTGTACAAATGGGTATCGGAGCGTGAGTAATCCCAGAGTTCCAAAATGGGTTTTCTACAAATTGGTATCAGAGTGAAGGTTTCGACACTGAGCCTAGATGGGCCAATGGAGCAATCTTTAGACTGAGAATGCGAAGGGAAATTGGGCCTGGAGGACCAATTTCAGACCTTGGCTTGTTCCGGAGTGTCAAGTAGTTGCTTGACCGTGCTTACGAGCTCAGGAAGTATAACGGTGAGTGAAACTGCAGCTGGTGTTGTCTATGTCCACAAGGAGACAGGTCTCTACACCAATGGTGTTAGAACCTTAGGATCTATTTGAGTGGGAAGGCGAGCCCTCGTGACTGTCAGATCTAGAAAAATCTGCGCAGGAATTAAAATTCCTTTTGAAATACACAGGAATGTGGAAATCACGATATGTGAAATTCTGAATTGGTTAGGAACCGTATGAGCCGTCAGATCTCGACCGAAAAACCCATCAGCCATAGGATCTATCAGGATATGTCTGAAGGTTAAACCTTAGATACTAGGGGAGAAAGCTCTGAAATAGATCTAGACTGTCCAAAAGATGGAGGACACGTGTCATGAGATTTCCCATTTCGAAAAATTAGGAATCGTGATATCAGGAGTCACGAAGGAGGTCGGGAATTTTCATGGTAAAATTCTCGAGAATGATCAAAGATGTTCATTAGTTGGGACACGTGGGTGAGATCGGGATCCCATCGACATATCGAGGTTAGGTATTTCGTGAATCCTGAGGACATATTTATTTCAGCATTGGAAAGTCCGAAACCCCGATAGGAGGTATGACTATGGTCATATAAGGGGAGGTCATGTGAACCACGAGTCTAGCCCGAAGGGCTAATGGGAGTTAGAGTGCATCAGCATTTGGAAGCCCACAACCTCGAAAGGATCGGGACATTCCATGGTGGAAACCCCGGAGCAGTCATGGGCCGTTCGATTTGGAATGGCCATGTGTTGAGAGAATACCCATTTCGAAAAATCGGGGATTCGAGAGTTCCATTGACAAAGAACTTGGACTCTCATCATGATAAATCTCAACCATACTATCAATACGTTAGCATGTGGCTAAGTCCCGATGAGTGGACGAGATTCCTTCGGGGAATCTCCGGGTCTTTGACGACCGTCCGATGTGAGAAAGATCTGACCGTTGGATTTTTCTAGGAATGGATATGGACACATGGAGATGTACCATGTGTCAGAGGGTCAAAAAGATAAGTGAGAGTGGTGGGATCCTAATTATGTCACCGAACATGATGAGGATCCTCCAAAACGTGCCACGCACCACTTTGGTAAAGGGCGACAGCTGTACTATAGACCCGAAGAATAAGGTAAAATAGAATTTCAAAATTTGGGGGTTGGATAGGAGAGTTAAACGAGAGTTATCCAGTACCAAGACTCCAAAACCCCGAAACCTGAAGTCCTGAGGTACAAAAAACCAAAGTTCCAAAATCTCAAAGTGCTGAAAATGAAAGCTTCGAAAACACAAAAATTGCAGAGCCGAACGAGAGCTTAGAAAATCCATTAGAATCGAAATGTCTTTTGTTCTTGTTGGTATTAGTTATAAATGCTGAAGATTGTTCCTAAAGGTTTAATGGCCTGATAAACTATGATTTTATTTGCACAATGCATGTGCAGAGTTCAACGGAGGTCAGGACTCTAGTTAACCAACGACTAAGTATGGAGTGGGGAAAGGTGCAGATTACCCCCGAAATAGAAGACGAACAGGAAGGAAAGGATGTTAACCTGGGAATCGAAGGATCAAACTCCAATAGGCATGGAAAAGAGAAGGATAAAGAAGAACACATAATGAAAATCATTGAGGGATTGCAAAGAGAGGCCAAGGCTCACCGAGATGATAGATGAAAGCTTATGAAAGTCAAGGATCGATAGGGTGCACTAAACTTAAAATTTTTTAAGAGCCTGGAAAGAATAGAGAAGAAACTTGAGAAGGGAAGAGACTCAAGTACGATGGAGAGTCACAAAACCCATGGGAGAAGAAGTAGGTCGAGGAGTGGTAGTCGACATCTTAGTCGCTCCCAAATACATTATGATAGGAAGACACACAGTAGTTCAAGCCCATCCCCTACCAGAAAACATCAAAAATGTAGAAAGGAGGAATTGAAAGGAGGGATGAACAAGATTAAGCCTCCAACATTTGATGGAGAACATAAGAAAGGGGAAGATGCCGAGACGTGGTTTCTTGGCATGAAGAAATACTTCCAACTATAGAATTATTATTCCCATGAAGAAGGAAGAATTGCAATGTACCAATTGAAAGGAAAAACATCCATGTGGTGGGATCAGTTTGTACAGATGCAGCACATCAGAGAGAAAGAGGTCACGTGGAAGGATTTTAAGAGGTATTTCGAGAAGAAATACCTGACTAAAAGATACTATGATAGAAAGATGAAGGAGTTCTTTGAACTCAAGTTGGTCAGTATGACCATTGATGAGTATGAATGGAATTTTCTGGAACTACTGAAGTATGTTCCATTCATCAAGGACGAAGCTGTTAAAATTTAGAGGTATTTGAGTGGACTACCACCTTCAATGAGTGACAAGATTCAATATGACGATCCTAAGACCATGGAAGAGACCATCAGAAAAGAGAAATGCTTGTATGAATATCAAGTTGAAAGGCCTATCCTTGGGAAGGTCTGGGATGATTGGAGGAAATTTAAGAAGGAACAGAGGCAGAAGGGAAGCAAGCCTATCTTTTTCAGAAACAGTCCTTGGGGACAGTCATCATTTAAAGAGCCTAGGAAGGTTGAAGGGAGTGAGCAGATGCCAAGGCCTCCACCTATAGAGTGTTGGGGCTGTAAAGGAAATCATAGGTACAGAGACTGCCCCCATAGAAAAGACCCAGCAAGAACTGTCCATACTGTTCAACAAGCTGAAACAGTGGAGGATATGGGAAGTAGAATGTCGAGGATCTACGCAGCCCTGGACAATAAGAAAGTAGAATTTCAATCGCACATGATTGAAGTGGAAGGTACGATCAACAACCGACCACCTGTTATTTTAATTGATTCAGGGGCTAGCCATAGCTATGTAGATCCTAGAGTGGTCGATAGTTTTCATCTAATGAGAAGAAAACATGAGAAGTCTTGGTGAGTGCAATTAGCCACAGAGACCAAGAGGAAGGTCACTGAATTGGTTAAGTCATGTTCAGTGGACATGAAAGGAATGAGCACTAAGGCAGAATTGAACATTTTTCATTTAGGCTCATACGATTGCTTAATTGGGATGAACTGGTTGGAACAACACCATGTCCTTCTGGATTGTCATAACAAGAGGTTCACATGCTGGAACGAAGAGGGAAATCAGGTAACAGTCCAAGGAATTCCCAGAGCCATGGTGATGAGGGAAATCTCAACCATGCAGCTGAAGAAATGTTACCGAAAAGGTTGTCAATTATTTGCAGCTTGGGTGGAAGAAGAATCCTAAGATGAAGTATCGAATATGGAAGACCACAAAGTACTCAAAGAATTCAAGGACATATTTCAGGAGGTACTTGGACTACCTCTAAGGAGGGACATTGATTTTTCTATAAATTTGATGCCTGGAACAACTCCAGTTTCAAAGGCTCCTTAAAGAATGAGTACACCAGAGCTGAAAGAGTTGCAATTACAACTCGAAGAGCTACTGAAGAAAGGTTACATTCGTGCTAGTGTGTCACCATGGGGAGCCCCAGTCCTATTCATGAAAAAGAAATATGGGATGTTGAGGTTGTGCATTGATTTTCAACAGTTGAATAAGGTCACTGTCAAGAACAAGTATCCTCTGCCAAGGATTGATGATCTTTTTGATCAGTTGAAGGATGCGAAAATATTTTCAAAAATATATCTCAGATATAGATATCACCAAGTGAGAATAAAGAATGAGGACATCAACAAGACCGCCTTTAGAACAAGGTATGATCATTATGAGTTCACTGTGGTGCTGTTTGGACTATCCAACACGCCTGCTGTTTTCATCTGCTTAATGAATGGAGTGTTCAGAAATTATTTGGACAAGCTTGTCATAGTCTTCCTGGAATATATCTTGGTGTATTCCAAGACATATGAAGAACATGAGAAACACTTGAGAATGGTGCTGCAGGTGTTGAGAGAACACCAGCTGTACGCAAAACTGAGCAAGTGCTCTTTCTATCAAAGGAAGATCCATTACTTGGGACATATAATATATGAAGAAGGGATCGTTGTGGATCCTAGGAAGGTACAGGCCATTCAAGAATGGCTAGCACCAAGGAATGTGGCATAAGTTAGATCTCTTATGGGTCTAGCAGGCTACTATAGGAGGTTTATAGCCGAATTCTCAAAGATATCCCATTCTATCACTTCCTTACAAAGGAAGGGAAAGAAGTTCTAGTGCACTAAAGAATGTGAGAGCAGCTTCCAGCGATTGAAGAAGCTACTAACTAGTGCTCCAATCCTAAAGATTGCAGATCCAAACAAGTATTACGTAGTGTGCACAGATGCATGTAAGGAGGGGTTGGGAGGAGTTCTCAGCCAAGAGGAATTTGTAGTTTGTTATGAATCCAAAAATTTAAAGGAACACGAGAAGAACTATGCCACTCATGATTTAGAGTTGGCAGTGATTGTCCATGCCTTGAGGAAATAGATACATTACCTCATGGGCAAGAGATTCAAGTTGAGAACAGACCATAACGGTCTGAAGTATTTAATTGATCAGTCGACCTTAAACGTGAGTAAAATCATATGGCTGGAGTTTCTGTGTGAATATGACTTTGATATCAAGCATATCAAAGGGAAAGAAAATAAGGTGGCTGATGCATTCAGCATAAAAGTTCACGAATTACATGCTATAGCCATTATAATGTACAGGACTGAGATGAAAGACAGAATTTTGGAAGTTGCAAATACTGATTTGCAGTACAAAGGTCTTGTAGCAAAGCTACAACAGTGTGAAGAACCACAGCCCAAGGAAAGTTACACCTTGGGAGTTGATGGTTTACTTCTGTATAAAAACAAAGGGTATGTACCCAATGTCCGAGAGTTGAAGCTAGAAATTCTAAAGAAGATGCATAACGTGGCTTATGCTAGACATCCTGGATATCAGAAGACTACGGAAGCAGTCAAAATCCATTATTTTTGGCCGGGTTTGAAGAAAGAAATCGTTGAATACATCGCCAGATGTATGGAGTGCCAAAAGGTTAAAGCTGAGAATAGGCAACCAGCAGGGTTGCTGCAGCCTTTACCTATTCCTAATTGGAAATGGGATGTGGTAACAATGACTTTTATCACAGGATTGCCCAGAACAAGCAAGAAGCATCATTCAATCATGGTGGTAGTGGAAAGCTTACTAAATATGCCCATTTTATTCCACTGAAAACCACCCACAGAGTAGCAGATTTTGTTGACATTTTCCTAAAAGAAGTTGCACGCTTGCATGGAATTCCTAAGACAATTGTGTCTGATAGAGACCCGAAATTCACTTCGAATTTCTAGAAAGGACTATTCAAGGGATTCAGAATGAATCTGAACTTTAGCACAACATATCATCCCGAGTCTGACGGACATACAGAGAGAGTAAATAGAGTAATAGAAGACATGCTGAGAATGTATGTGATGGATAAACCATCAAGGTGGGAAGAGTACCTACATTTGGTAGAATTCACCTACAATAATGGGTATCATGCATCATTGAATATGAGCTCATTCGAAGTGCTTTATGGAAGAAAGTGCAACACTCTAGTGAGTTGGGATAATCCATCCAACAGAGTAGTAGTTGGGCCTAAATTGCTCAAAGAGATGGAAGACCAAATGATAAGAATTAAACTTAATTTAAAAGATTCCCAGGACAGGTAGAAAAGTTATGTTGATAGTAACAGAACCCATAGAAAATTCAAAGTGGGTAATGATGTGTTCCTGAAAGTGAAAACTAACAGGAGTACCCTGAGGCTGGGAAGTTGCGTCAAGTTGGCAGCAAGATTTTGTGGGC
Organism: Picea mariana; assembly: GCA_032191745.1. NCBI lineage: Eukaryota > Viridiplantae > Streptophyta > Pinopsida > Pinales > Pinaceae > Picea > Picea mariana. Next base: position 27,708 of record JASDQU010736073.1, read on the forward strand.
CATTTGAGATCCTGGAAAGGATTGGGTTGGTTGCATACATGCTTGCATTACCTGCATCTATGACTGTAAATAATAGGTTTCATGTTTCACTGCTTAAGAAATATGTACCTGATGCTAATCATATTATCGATTGGACTCTGATTCAGGNTTCCTGAAAGTGAAAACTAACAGGAGTACCCTGAGGCTGGGAAGTTGCGTCAAGTTGGCAGCAAGATTTTGTGGGCCATTTGAGATCCTGGAAAGGATTGGGTTGGTTGTATACATGCTTGCATTACCTGCATCTATGACTGTAAATAATAGGTTTCATGTTTCACTGCTTAAGAAATATGTACCTGATGCTAATCATATTATCGATTGGACTCTGATTCAGGTGGAACTAGATGGTGTCCTGCAAGTGCATCCTGTGCGCATATTGGACAAGAAAAGTAAATAGCTCTGAAATCGAGTTATAGAGGTTGTAAGGATCCAATGGACCTGGTACGGTTCTGAGGACGCGACATGGGAGCATGAAGAGGTTATGTGGGCAGAGTACCTGCATCTTTTTGAAAATTTTGAAAGGCTTGCAGAGACAGTGTAAGTTGCACTGAGGATAGTGAAAAAATAAGTTGAGGGGGATTCTAGTGTCCCCAAGGCCAAGCCGCGTTGTAAAACATGTTTGGAAAGGAAGTGTAATTATGTTTTATAGGCTGGTGAGCCAAGTTTTTATAAGCTGGAGGCTTATGTGTTGTTAGGCCAGGGAGCCTGAGTATTGAAGGCCAAGAGCCTGCTGTTGTATATGTAATCATGCATAACACTTAATAAAATATAAACACCACCAGGTGCATACCGACCACGATGAATTAGTGAAGGGGGACTTAGCATCCACAGAGTGGGAAAGGAATTAGGGTCTGGAAGGTGGGGAAAGGGGCTAAGTGTTGATCCTAGGGGCTAAGCCTAGGGGGGCTTAAGCCTGGGAATAATNTTGGAAGGACACATTAATTCCCAAGTGGTCGGAGGAACGTGTGCCGGTGGAATGCATGCAGTTCCATGGGTGACAAGTGTCAACCCTGGTGCATGTGAATAAAACAACCAAGGTGAGCCATGAGAGGATTCCATTCCACCGGATTGTCTGAACACGTATGGAGCCCTGAGCAGTATGACTAACCCGACTCCTGTAGAGAACCGGGGTGAGACCCAATGACTCGAATGTCTGTGTCTGATTCTGAGAAATCCCATGTGTGTAACCCTAGCCTACGAGAAGCCTGTGTTGATTTCGGGGAAGATTCCTTGCTTGTTCAGAAAGTTGAGCGAGCTAAAGAAAGCATTCCATGTTTTGAAGCCGTGACTGTGAAGCCATCCCATGATTTCCGAATCTATTTTTTGGAAATCCTGTGTCTATTTTCCCATGGGATTGTTGAGACTATGCAGTACTGGATTGCATGAGGCTTGTTGGCTTGTGAGCGACTCCCTCCAGGTGAGAGAGTGCGCAGGGGAAGGAGAGAACTCCTGGAAGGAACCCTGTAGCTTCCATAGAGCCTGGAGACTTCCAGTCCGGTCTGTTCCTATAACCTAAGGTAAGGGAGATTGGCAGTCGAAGGACTGTCCAGGTGACAGAGAAGGTGCATTCTCCTGGGGTGGAATAGGCATGTGGGGAATGAGGGTCTGTGGGCAATGAGCGTGGGAGATTCTGTGGAGAGAATCCCTTCCTTGTGGTTGTGTGTGACTATTTTCCCTGTAACCTCATCCCGAGCCTAGATTCCTTGCCTTGGGGTGGAGCTTAGTCCTGGCTCGGGGGTGATCCACTACTCAGTTGATGAGTAGTGCGGTCTAAGGCTGGGAGGTTCATGGAAGGCCTTCATTTGTTTGATGTCTCCTGCCATTGTTACAAGATAAGTGTCTAACTATGTTTTATCACATTTTATCATGTCCCTTCTGTAAATGTTATCATGATTTCCACTGTGTATATGAATTAATATGGAATGCTATGGACTGTTTAATTATAGCAGTAATGATATGTTTTACTCTGAGTTAAATGTGTTTATTTTCTTAAATGCATGGGATATATGATATCTGTATGAGCTTTGTACAAATGGTGTGTACAAATGGGTATCAGAGCGCGAGTAAGTCCAGAGTTTCGAAATGGGTGCGCTACAGAGGAGCTGGCTGGTACCCCTTCTTCTGCTGGTTCATTCACTCTTGTTTCTTATCCTTCCATGCTTTAGGAAAATCTACCCATGGTTTGCACTGATCGTAGCACATTTGCTCTTTCCTGAATACTTCGCTCAAGGATTTGGGGTTGTCAAATTCAATTATGTCCTTGTAGGATAGTGGTAGGCAGCTTAGAAAACGATGAATTTTTACTTTATCCTCTCAGATGTACGGTACGAACCTTAATAGTTCTAAAAATTTATTTATAAGGTCCTCCATTGTCATATGTCCAAGTCGTAAATCATAGAACGCTTTGGTATTTCTTTCATAGTAACTTTCTGAAAGGTATTGTTTCTTGAAATACTTCTTAAAGTCAGACCATTCCAACTGTTTTTCCTTTAGGCCCTTGGCCAATTTTAGGTACTGCCACAAAATGCTAGCCTTCCCTTTCAGATTGTAGATGGCCATTCTGACCTTCATGTTGTTGGAATATTTGTAGATATGGAAGTATTTTTTGATGTCCAACAACCATGCTTCAACTTCCTATCCTGTCTTGGATTCTCCATCAAAGGTAGTTGGTTTAATCTTTTTAAATTCTCCTTCGAGGTGGTCTACTTGTTTTCTTTTTCTATCTGATTTAGTTTTTTCTTCAACTGAAGGTGTTCAGTCAAATGAACTATATCCTTTTTCTGTTTTTGTCCCTGAGTTATTGGAACCCCTTTTGCCGACTTCTTCCTCATGTTTATCATCTTTTGGGATTTTCTTTGTCACTATACTGTGTAGCAGGACTTCATTTATCTCTTGTTGTTCCTGTTGTGCTTTTTTCAATTTTTCATTTTCTGCTTTGAAAATCTATAATTCAACAATAAGGTTCCTCATTGTTTCTAACACTTCCATGGGTAAACTTCTGTCACTGTTCTGTCTTGTACTTCCAGGGGGTCCCTGCTGCAGTTTTCTCCCGTCCTAATTTTTGCATCATCTTGAGCTGCCATAATTAACACAAAACAGAAATAGCTTTCTATTTGTAACCATAAGATTTTTGTTAGTTTTATATAAATTGAAATATATTTATATCTATACTAAGTAGCTATTGTGGCCCTATTCAGGTCCAGTGTTGTCACCTTTTTGCTCTGATACCGTATGTAATGTACCTCAAAATTTACATGTATTTTTTATTTTTTTTTAAATTATTCTTCTTATTGGGTACTTTGAGTTGATACTATGTATTTAAAGTTTCAGTCATTCGTCAACCATGATGTACATTAGTCCTCTGCCTCTACGTTTGTAACTAATTTTATCATATTGTCACCTCTTCCTATTCTGGTACTGAGTTATATATGTGAGCATAGGTACATAGCTAGGGATACCTTGTTTTTTTTTTTAAGTGCAACTTGGTAATACCCACCGTTTCGTTTCCAAAACCCACTTTTTGTTAAGGGGTATGACTACTTAGAACCAACTATTCTATAAAAGAAATGGTCATAGATGTGAAGCCTTATGATAAACGACCTTGTATAAATATTATTACAGGTTCTATGAGAAGAAGTTAACACCATTCGACATACTTTTAAACAAACCCTTTCGGGTAAAATTCGAACTCTAAACTATACAAAAGCATAAGTGCGAGAGGATAAACCTTGGGTAGGATATGGTTAAAGTAAAAGTAGTTGGGATTCAACGTATAACTGGTGTAACCAGGTGATAAAATAATTAACCCTATGTAGGCCATCCAGATTCGTCACCATTAATTCTCTGAGCAAACAAAACAGGCGGGAACCCTCTTGTTTTAAGGACCTGTCTGCAACATTTATGGCGCTCTGAGATAGGTCTAATTGTTACAAAGTTCGACTGTCATGCCCAATGAAATGTCAACACTTACCATTTGTTCACATGGCTAGGTATGATTCCCACTTATGCTCCATTAATCCATACGAAGGGTATCTCGTAGCTTTCATTCATTCCGGTCTTGGCTTGGTGAAGGAAAAATGGAACGCTCCAGACAAAAATATGTTTTAGTTTCATGTCTTAGCAATGTGGTCATGATTCTGTGAAATCAGACCTTGTTCCAGGTGGAAGAGCTCTTGGTAGTAGACTCCTCAATGGATAAACCTATATGTGGTAAGTCGACTTGGTTGTCATTTTGCATTCGGGTCTTTCTGTCTCATCAAGTAGTTTTTTGCAACTCCAATTCATAGACAGATCCTTGGTAGCATTCTTGTTTTATATCTTTGTTAATATAGCACAAGGGAAATTGGGGGTGCCCTAGCAGGGTTTAGGGTTCTCACAGTTTATCCTCTCTCTGTACTAGCTTTCCTGTCGATACTGAGCCATCATTCTCTTGTGGAAAGTCTTATCTCAATGTCTGTTGAAACCGTGCATCCAAGATCTTCTATTTATTTATTTTCTTAACTAAACTTTTGTATTGGGTATGGCTTCCTTCATCAGTTAATTCCTAGTTGACAGACTATATAACCAGCCATTCATGTTTGTAATAGTCCTCTCAGTACAGTGTGGATCTTAAAAAGAAGTTTTGTGTTTAAACCTTAAATTCACTGGTATTATTATACCGATTATATATGTCGTCCTAAAATCCAGAGGGGGTTTAATCCTTTCTATTTATATTTAGACTCTTACAATGGATTGGTGTTTAGTATTGCTTCATGCTCATTAGACACATGTTATCCATGTTTATGATTTCTTTGGGTTAAAATTTGGTATTCGTCACTAATGATGGGCCCCTTTATTATGCGACAGTACCCATCAGGGAGGCATGAGATCCTCTTCCCTCCTCTGTCTAGGAGCAAATGGTTTGGTGCAAATGGAAAAGGATATAAAATCCGATATTATAGTTAAGTTCCTTTCTCATTTTGTTATGTTCTTTTTTAAATGGTTATGTTACTGTTTGTCGGATACATTTTTAATGTTTCACCTTATTTTGTGTAGGGTGTGATCACGCCGTGGAAGGGGTGTTACAACTATATAATTTATAGGATCAACTGGTGACTGAAATGCTATCTCTTTAGTGTTTTTGTTTGTCAAATGATTTTTCATTCTACAAAAAAATTGAGAAAAAAAAGAAAAAATAAAAAGAAAAAGAAAAGAAAAGAAAAGAAAGGAAAAATAAAAAGAAAGAAAAAGAATAAAAGAGGGCATAAACGAAATTCAATAGAGCCCCATGCAATAACAATGACTTGGTCCATATTTTAAAGCATGGCCAAGTTCTTTTAAATTGATGTTGTTAAGAGTAGTGAAAAGGCTTGGCTAAACTGTTTAATCTTAGCCAAGTGATCTAGGTTAGTTAGTGAATAAATTTGACCAGATTGCCTAATCTTGGTCAGATAGCCACAGGGTAGAGTAATTTCTTGGTTAAATAGTTTAATCTGAGCTAATTGTCACAGGTTATTAAGTTAGAACATAGGTAGCTTGATTTATTTCAATAAAACTAGCTCGATGATCAATGTTGGACCATGTCTTGGATGCTTAAAACGTTGGTTGTCTAACCCCTTGGTGATATAAACATGTGAAATCTCAGGAAAACCCATGGTATGCACTTATCCTAAGTTTTTCTAGGCACATATACCTTCGTGCTCACGATTATGCACAACTCATGTATGAACGGCTTAGATGTTCATGCCTAGATATACAGTGGACAAGTCTTTCCAGACCCCTCTGACCATTCTACCTTTAATAGTGGGGGCGGGGGGGGTTGGAATCAGAGATAATGTATGAGCGCATATAGACAGCCCAGGTTTTAGCACCTATATCTATGGTCTATATTGGATTCCAGACCCCCCCATATGTTCTAACTTTAATGGAAGGGGGCGGTCCAGAATGTGTGTTAAATATCGTGCACAGATCTGCGGTCGAAAGGAAAACATGTAGATCAAAGACTCAAGGTATTTTTCGGACCCCCCCGACCAATCTACCTTTAATGGTGGGGGGGGGGTTTCAGAATGGAATTTTACCCTAGCAGGCCCCTTCTCTATACATGGCATCAATCCATTGGTCTTGAATCCCAGTGCCTATTACTATCTGACATACCTCATCACCTCATGACGTGATTATCCACCTTTTCTGTAAGAGTCACATCCCGTAACTCCGTCATTCATTCTCCCTCGTTCATCCGTGGCAAGTTCCCTCACCATGGTCTTTTCCCCCAATCAATAAATGCCATGTCACTCAACCATATGCTTAATTCATTGTCACCTGCCATCTCACACTCTAAATGACCCGTTGGCCATTTATTACTGGCTAACTTATCCTTTAACCAAATGACCTGTCTCCCACGCCCAACGGATACCCGTTTACTCAAAACTACCCTCACCCTTCATTCTTTCACCATTTACCCACTCGTCGCACTAGAGAATTTACCCCATTTTCCTCTCCATTATACTCAGTCACCCACTTCTACAGTCCTCCCCGCTAACTTTTTTTTTGTTTACAGGTATTGTTGCAGTAATGGCGCCAAATTCAAAGTGAATAGAAGGTGAGGAGAATCTGTTTCTCCTGCCCCCTGTTCACCTCGACAGGATTCCTCTGACCGACAAAGACTACTTAATCCCAGACACAAAATGCGATTTAGACTTGCAGACCTACAGTCATGGCATAAAGAAGTCTTCCTGGACCAGAGTGACGAAATTGGGCTCTGGGAGTCCAACCTACCATTGTATCTTTTACCCCAGATTCACCACTTCCCAAAATTTTCCCTCAAGTGCCAAGCCCATTATATCCCCGAGCAAATAGCTATTTTTTCCTCGTCTGGGGAAATTCTTTTCCTCATCACACCAAAAGCCATCAACCAAATGATGCAAATATCCTGAGCCAACTATGCCCCACCTTTTAACCTCGAAATCATCACAAAGCTATACCAGAAGCTATCATTTCCTCAAAGAGATAAGATTTTTGAGCTTTTTCTTCCACAATCCACTCATCTCCCCACTACAAACCCCCCTTATCCTTCCTCCCTATTCTCAATAAAAGGAAACCAGGTCATCACGTCACTATGTGCCTTGCTTGGTTATTTTTCAGATCAATGGGTAGATGAACCCATTTTGGAATTTCTGTCTATTTTCTACACTGATGAGAAACCCACTACACAGGTCAACTTCAGCATGTTCCTAGCAGACAAAATTCATGAGCAATTCATAAATTTTTCCATAGAAGGCATGTTCTCGTATTCTTCAATACTTGCATACCTGTTCATTTTCTTCCAAGTGGACAATTTTTCTTTTTCTATGTAGAAGATGGATGAAGATGGCAGACCCCAGGCAGTAAGAACATGGACTTCTCTGCTTAGACAAAAATCCATGGAATTCAGTTTCAAGAAGTTCATCGAGCAGTTCTACCACCCACTGGTGAGTATGCTCAGCGGCAGACCCAAACCCATAAGTAATGATGAAGTTCAGAGGATCCTACATCTCTCAGACCATACAAATATTGGTGATTGGTACCTGTACCAAAATCATACTGAGATCAGAGTCTATGGCTGCGAGTTGGCCCCATATAAACTACCCAAGTGCTTACCTGTTAGAATTTTTTCACTGGAATAAATAATGCAAATGATAAACTCATACGATATACATTTTGTGTCTTTGAAGAAGAAGTAACAACTCAGAATCAAAGGGAAGATTGGGCCTTTCATCTGCAATAGTCAAGGCATCGGGGAGGAAGCAAATAGACTGTCGAAGGAAATGAAATTGTTTGTTAGTTTCGCATGGCACTATGATCCATGTGGAATAATTTCTGAGATGAGGATAAAAAACAAAAATATCCCGTATGTTCACATATCTAGGCCTGAGGTAGAAAAATTTGCCAACCAGATATAATGGGAGCCAAATAATTTGGTTGAGACAGAACAACAGGACCTCCCGGTCAGTATATCACAAATGACCACACCACAAGGCCCTAAGGAGGAAATTCCTAGGTAGGATCTATGACCTCCTGTCACTGAAGTATCATTTGAAGAGCTTCGACTACATGCTAAGGGTCCAAAAGCCAATCCGATACCCATCACGGCTGGTGAAAAGGGAATGCAATCCACTTCCACATTGGAGGTTGATCGATTTCTCCTCAGTACAAGTAGCAAGCAGATCATAACCTCAATATTGCCAGAGAAGCCCACTGATACTTAACCAGTCAACCAGCCAGGCAAGATAGGACCAAAGCTGAGTATCTTTGAGAAATACGATTTGATCAAGAAAAAGAATCAAACTTTGACCAACAGCACATACATCCAATTCTGGAAGTAGACGTCGACTGCTATCAACATTCAACATTGAGAAGGGAAGAATTCACATGGCATTTCTCCAAACATAGGTACTAGACCCAAAGATAATCACCAATTACAAAAGGGTAACTTTTGAATTCCAGACTAAGGACCTGCAGCCAGCTGATCGAATGGATTTGCATAGGAAAACTGGAGAAATGGTTTTGTCTACGTTGGTAAATGCTTCCACTGCTACCTCTAGGTTACAAGTGTCTTTGAATAACGTCCAAACACAGTTGAATTTGGAGAAAATATCATGCTTTTCCAAGGATAACAGGATTAAGACATTGGAGGAACTGGTCCTCAAGATCGAGTATGATCCCTCAAATGTGAAAGCAGTCGAGGAGATGATCAATGAGAAAAATACCGACATAGTGTCTTTGAGGAAACAATTGAAGATGTCACCAATAGTAGACTCACAGGAAAAAGGAATTAGTGGAGACAGAAGGAGAAAAAGATGAGATGCTTAAGTTTATCATGGAGCAGAATGCACAATTGAAGGAAATGGAAGTTGAAATGGAGAAGCTAGTGAAAGAGAAAGAACATTCAAAACCCATGGAAGTCAGTGCATTGAGTGCAGTTCCACTCTTAGGAGTGAGCACATTGTCACTAGCAGAAATTCTATCGACAAACCCACTGACGTCTCTGGAAAAGATTGTTGAACTAGCTAAGTCTATGGAAGAGATGAATCTGCCAGAAACAAAGATTCGCAGGCTCAAAAAGGAGATTGAGAACCTCCAGGAGCTCAAATATTCTTACCAAATGAACTACTCCAAGGAAAAGAAAGTGTCATACTAGCTCAGACAAAAGTTACAACAACTTTGGAAGTAAACAGTGGTAGGAAAAACACTGGCCTAAGTCAACGAAAGTGTCTAGATAGACATCACCAAGTCTATGAATGAAATATGGCCAATGATATTGTTGGTAGCCAACTCCTATTTTATACTGTCCTTATAAGCTGCCTACACTAGTGTTTTGCAAACCTCAATTTTTCGTTGCAATATTTGGGATAAAACAAAATTATTATTTCATGCACTTGCACACTTACCTTTGTTCTCGTTTTCACGACTGCAAGCGTGAAAAATTTAATCTCGAAGTCATATTAAAAACACCACTGGACTGTTATGATCACTCTTGTCTCTATGCTCATTGCATTTACATTTTACTTATCATTATACAGTGGGCAAAACCTCTTGATCTGTACTCATTTCACATTCTTTGATTGATTATACAATTTTTTTTCATGAGTGATTGAGTTTGTGATGCATTGGTAATTGGATTTACATGTTCTTTGATTGATCTATATGATCATTGATTTTGTAAAAACACATTTGTATTGTGGAAAAACCCTTGGTATAAAAACATTACATACAACACATGTTTCATAAAACCAAACCCTTGGTGCGATTTTGATTTACTGCTTTGGTTTTGAAACTATAACTATTGTTTGCACGAATGTTTTATCCACTTACAAAAGGTTTTGATTTATTGATTGAATTGGAATGGTTATAACACATATGCGTTGTGATTTGAAAAGTTGAAAGCGCCAGTGGTTGTACCATGGTAATGACTATTCTGCATGGGCAGAAATAGCTCCACCACCTTCGCATGATATGTCATTAATGTTTACCCTTATCCCTGTTTCATCCTTGCTAGTTTTGGGTAAGCCTTGTGAGCATTCTGCTCCTGTGTATGCCGCGTTGAAACCATGGCTCATTCACATCGCTCACTGTGTGCTCTTGTCTATGGCACCGGTGGTGCGAATTGAGTCGAATGGTAGTCAAGATCTGTTACTCTTTGATAACGCTTGGAAGGATTTACAAGATAATGGTTGGCTCACTTTTATGTAGAGTTTCGAGGGTTTTAATTTGTTTGTTGCACAACAATTTTCCCTTACCTTTGATGGGTGTAGGGACAAAGTAGGTGACATTCAGCTTGAGTTGAGTGAATAGTTCATTAGCTCTGCCACAGGGTTAGCAGCCACGGACCATCGATGGTTTAAAAACTCTAAATTTGAGGAGGTTCCATGGCCATTACTGGTCGTATCATGAAAGGTCACATCCTGTGACAAAGGTATGCCCATTTCCATGCTTAAGCCAACATGGCATGATCTTTTGATAATGGTCAAATGATTTGTGACCTGTGAGGGTCGGTATGGATTGGTTTTTCTTTATCACCTTCGACTGCTAGTGAATTTTATGGGTTATCCATTGAACATGCCATTTTACTTCCAGCCTAGTCTGTACAAGATGTCAAAGAGGTTTAAAACGAGAGAAGGTCGATAGTAGCTTGTTCCACAATGGCCTAATCAGACTTATCATCGTTCATCATTTAAAAATCCACGACGATAATTGGCAAGCTTTTCTATCTATAAATGGCTTTGTTGATTCAGATTCTATCCAAATCGACAAGCCTGTGGTCGGCGAGACTAAGGTCAGGCCACCCGTGCCTTTCTATGCCCTTCTACCCTCTCCTAAACCCTCTGTGGACCCTGACATCGACCTACCCGACATTATAACAGACAAGGTTGAGGCTGTAAAAAAGCTTGTGAACAAGAAGGTCAAGGGTAACCATATTGTCAATAGAAAAGGTAAAAAGAATGCCCAATTGATATTGAGACTTGCTCGGAATAAGCCTAAAACAAACGCTGATCAAAAACCCATAGTCCTTAGTGAAGACTCAGACTTTGATATCAAGTGCTTCCTGGCTAGTGAATACCCTTATTCCCATGGTCTGTGCTCTGAGCCACCCTACGAATTTGTTTCTAATTTACCCCCTTGCCTAAAGAACAATCCTAGCTACCCAGGGATCAAGCTACCTAATAAAACCCTCGGTGATCTGGAAAAACGCTCGACAGTTGTTTCGAAGCCTGAGAAGACAACATGTGTTCAATGTAATGTGTGGCTTGAACGCTACTATACCGATGTTCCCTTATTACAGTCGAAAATCAAATCATTGCAAAACCAAGTTACAACACTATCAAGAGAAAGGGATAAGCTTCAAGCTAATGACAAGAAGCAGAAGACCACTGGATTGATCGTATTTAGGAATGTCAAATCGGCTACAGCCTTTGTCAATTCCAAACTGTTATAATCGAAGCCCTTTCATTTGGTCCAGGTATGATTTTCAATTTTAAATTTCATTTTAGGAGTGGCTTGAATTAATGTATAATGGAGTTTTGATTTCGGTTAGTTCTGTTCATGATTCTGTTATAGTTTAATCTTATACGATAGATTCATTTTAAAATTAAAAAACAGTTACGATTTGTTTATGCGATTTGTTGTGCCCAGTTTAGTACAAGCAATTTATTGATTCTGATTCGCTTTAGTTTGTTTGTAAATCAATTGTGTTTGATTGTTGATTTGGTATGATTTTAATTGGTTTTGTTTGCTCCTAATAAACTCATAATGACCCTATTCTATATTGGATTAGTATTTTCATTATCTTTGACCTATGCAAAAGATCTACTTTCTATGATCAAGGATTTTTGTTGATTCGTAACGGATGTAACAAACACAATCTGTTTCGATTCTTTCGTTTTGATTGGATTGTTGTGTGTTTTGAGTTAACACGATTGTTTTTATGAGTCAAATTAATATCAAAAATAGATTTGATGCTGCTCTGTTGATTTTAATTTTCAAAATGAGTTTGTTAAACTCAGATCAACATATTTTATCTCTGTTGGATTCGTGTGAGAAAATTCGGCTAATGGTTGGTTTTGAAATGAATTCAAGTAATGATTTCGTTGAATATCAATCGATTCTATCTACCCTCGATTGACAATAACAAACGTTGGACGATTCCCACAGATCCTGTTATCAACCGATTAATTCCATTATGATTTCGATTGTGATAATTTACACACTAGTTTTGATTTGATTCGCTAATGGCATGGATAGTTTGTTTATGTTAATACAGTTATATCAATTTGAAAATGATCCTGCTGTTTTCGTATGGATTCGATCGTGTTTCCTGTTGATGGATGAGGTAGCATAAACGATTTCCTATGATTTGTTTAACTGTATCGATTTCAATTTGATATGAAAATGATTTCATTACTGTTCGATATGATTTTGCATACCTAAATTGGCAACAAATTAAACAGAGCGTACCCATCTCTGTTATCATTTGGTTGAATATGATTTAGTGTGTTCAATTTGCATACAAGTGTCGATTTGCATGATTCTTTTAGCAATCAAATATTTCTATAGTTTGAATATGTTTTTTAAGATTTGAACTGATTTTTAATACGATTCCGTGTTTGATTTAGACCAGCTACAGAATCGTAAGATTTTGTAGCTAGTCTTTAGAAGTACATTTTTATCAATTTTATTAATAAAATATCCTTTTAACTTGCCTATTTTTGTCCTCTTTTAGGTATATTCGAATTGCAATAATCAATTGGGCATGTTGTGGCAGTCTAGGAGATATTTTTTTGATATAGTTTTTATTTTAGGTTGTTAGTTTAGTCAGACTTGGGATATTTTCCCATATTTGTGTAGACAGTTTTGATAACTTCCACATGGATGTTTTACCCTGTGGAAGGTCTTTAAATACTTTTCATTTTGTAATAAGCTGATCATCATCCTCACTATGGGAGAACCAGTCTATGGATTTATGATTTAGGCTGAGACGAAAGTTGATGTCTTGTAACATCTTTCGCTTTCAATATATCAATCTTTTGTTTCAAGTTTTTGCATATCACTTTGCAGTTGATTATAGACTACTTTAGCTATCATAATCTATTGTAGGATGATATGATTTGATTAATGTGCTATCCATATCTGATCTCTCTCATTATTTAAAAGTACAACAATTACTTTGTTTCAGTTAATGAATCACAGATTTCTCTTCTTCATTAATTGAATCATTCTATATATATCTTTGCATACAGATTTATCTAACTGTGAAGATTTATAGATCATAAGGTTGCTGTAAATTTTTATGTTTTGTCTGTCATGTAATTATATTTGAAGAGCACATCTGCTTCTATTTTACAAGAAGCTCTTGGAGAA
>JASDQU010736073.1:41214-61906 GCA_032191745.1 Picea mariana
AACCTATATCTCAAAAAAACTTCATTTAGGCCCTCAAAATGGCCTCGGAAGCGAAAACCTGCTAAAAATAGTAAGTTGCCAAAATGGCCAGAAAACTGTTTTGAGCCATTTGGAAAAGGTGGGTGGCCCCCGATATCCACCTGGATCAGTCTTGCAACCCCGGACTCCTGAATTTCTATCTCCCACTGCTAAACCTCAAAACACTCACTCTGTGCCATCTAGCTCCTCCTCATCCTCATCTTTTGTTACCACCCCACCTATCATCCAGGTTGTCATCCTGCCCCCTCTGGCTATCATGCCAGCCGGATATGCTCCCTTGGTATTGGCCGCACCTCTTCATGCTATGCCCTGGTATTATCAAATGAGACTTCGATAGTTCAATGGAACAGGACCCTTGAGCACACAACAACACGTTGATAAAATGAATGATTATTTTGATCTGCATGAAGTAGATGAGGCTAACATTGAAATGAGATTGTTTGCACAAAGTTTTATGGGTGACGTTAAGAAATGGTATAAAGGTTTACATGTTGCCTCAATGCTCGACCTTATTGCATTTCAAAGAAGTTTTCTAGACAGATGGGAGGTAAAGACAAATCCTCTCTAGATCTTATCAGAATAAGAAAACATCAAAACAAATCAAGGTGAGAAAGTACAAGATTACTGCACCCGTTTCAATAACCTGTGTAATGCAATTCTAGCTGATATTAAACCTCCACAAGGTTTGATATTGATAAAATTCCCTGATGGTTTTCATGCCAATATGTCGTATCAATTAAGGGAAAGAAACTCCACCACCCTGGAAGACATGCAGAAAAGCACAATAAGCATGGAGGCTAACTTGTTGTCTAAAAGGGCATGACAGAGGATGGAGAGAAGTGTCACAATCAAAGAGGAACCTTCCAAATCAACTTATGATTCCAAATTGGATTCCTTATCTAGAGTAATGGAAATAATGATGGAAAGACTTACTGTATCCAAAAGAAACCCTCCTAGAGAAAACCCACCAGCTCCTTAAATTCAAAATCCTAACTTTAGAAGAAACCCTCATCAAATCAAGCACAGAGATCCTAGGGATCAAAGGGAACAGAGGGGTACAAATCAACAGATCATACCGTCCCTACAAGAAAATTATTCCAATTAAGGAGAAGAAGTAATTGAAGAACTGAAGGATACTCACATAAACCTCATGGGCATTCACGATAACAAATCCATTTTCCTTACCTAGGAAGAGCAAGAACTTTTTCTTCTCTCTCAAACAAAGGTAAGTGAAGAAGTTGAAGATACCGAACAACAAGCATTTGAAAATTCCATTTTGGAGGTACACCAGTAGTAGAATCTGTGAAGTAAAAAGACATATGGAAGTTCTCCAAAAAAGGTGACTGAAATGAGGAAGATAGTCGAGACCAAAAGAACTCCTAATCCTTCTACCGAGAAGAGCCCTGAGAAAGGTAATGTTAAAGTTCCAACAAAAAAAGACCTTACTATTATGAAAAGATCATCGCAAACTGAGGTCTCATCAACTAACCCACCAAATACTTCTAGCCAGAGGATTATGGTGGAAAAATAAAAATTGTTGAAGCAAAGCAGAGCACCTACACCTTTCAGCCTCAAACGGGATTAGACAAAGTAAAAATTCCCATCCCCCTTTCTGAGTTGATGATCAAAAATTCTTACCGATTGCAGGTGAGCAAAGCACCAAGCATTGAACTTGATATAGGCATGAAGGCCTTAACCATTGGATCAATGAATCATTCATATACTGTAAACCTTACCGATGATCAACCTGAACTCTTGTTCGGACTTGAACTGGATGGTCAGACCGACAATGGTGTTGTTGCTCCTTTTTACATTAGTCTTAATATACACGACCTGATTCTGCATAATGTTATGTTAGATTTGGGTGCTTCCCATAATCCAATGCCTAAAGCAGTGATGGAAAAAATGGGACTTGAGGTTACCAGAACTTACAAGGACTTACACTCTTTTGACTCCAGTAAACTTAGATGTATCAATTTGATGAAGGATCTATGTATCACCCTGGTTCAGATTCCCACAAAAATCACGGTCATGGATGTTGTGGTTGCACACATTCCCCCGAAATATGGTATGTTGTTGTCTTGGTCTTGGGGGACCAAGTTGAAAGGTACTTTGCAGTTGGATATGTCGTATGCCACTATCTGAGTCTTTGGGCAACAGAGAAGGCTATACAGTGAAACGTTGATGAAATACATGGTTAGCAGCCAAGAAAAGCCACATAACTATCCTCTGTACTCTGTACATTTTTACCTGGATTCCTTTATCCTATATAATGATGGCGATACGGGAGAACAAATCTCTCAGTTGGAAGAAGATTCATCTAGTCCAAATGAAGGCCAAGAAATCACGAAGGCAGAAAGAAAGAAAAATGTGATAACTGAAGAATTGCCAACGAATTTCTAGAGCATGGACTTTGATGGAGCTGTAAGCAAAGAAGGAGATGGAGCAGGAGTTTGGTTGCACAATCACAGATCCAGGTATTTGGAAAACCATTCTTACAAATTAAATTTTTAATGCACTAACAATATTTCTGAGTATGAAGCATTGATGCTCAGTCTGAAACTTCTAAATAAAGTTGGTGCCAAACAAATTATTGTAAGAGGTGATTATGAGTTAATAATAAAGAAAATTAAAGGTGAGTATGCAACAAAACATCCCCATCTTAGACTTTATAGGAATGTTGTTCTGAACGCCCTTAAATGTTTCACTGAAGATGATTTGCAGGTGATGCCTAGGGGAAAAAATATTTTAGCAGATGGGTTAGCTACGTCAGCAGCCACATGCAAGATACGTTTTTGTTCCACTCGCCCATACACAGTGGAGGTGAAGTGTAGACCAATTGTTCTAGACAACATTAGATACTGGCAGGTATTTGGTAATGATAATCAAATTGAAGATTTTMTACAATGTAAAAATGATTTCGAGTGTACAAACATAGACTTAGAAAATGAAGATGAAAATGTAAAAAGACTCAATTTTGGAAATGATAGTGTAAATAAGATAGATTCCGGAGAGTTAGGTGAGGATGAGATAGAAGCTAATGTTTTGCATTTAAAAAGTAATATTTTACCTAGGGGTTTAGTTCCTTTAGAAGGCCTATTTGATTTTAATGATGTAGCTAAAAAACTGAAAAATTGAAGCCAGTGGTCAAGAAGTAGAAGATTCTAATATAGGGACAGAAGAGAAACCCAAGATGGTGAAACTTTCCAAATCATTACCCCCTGAGCAGAAACTCAAATACAATGAGCTTTTCAAGGAATATTCAGACGTATTTTCTTGGGGTTGCGAGGATTTGAAAGCTTATGACACTAGCATCATATAACATAGGCTTTCAATAAAATAAGATAAAAAACCTTTCAGATAGAAACTTAGGAGAATAAATCCTAAGCTACTTCACCTGATAGAAAAAGAAATAAAAAATGTACGATTTTCCAAATGGGTTTTAAATTGGGTCCCAACCTGAAAGAAATCTAGAGAAATCAGGATTTGCATTGATATCCAAAATCTGAATAAGGTCTCTCTGAAGCACAATTACCCATTGCCAAAAATGGACCACATATTACAAAAGGTAGTCGGATCTAGTCGAATCTCTTTACTGGATGGGTTCTCAGGTTATAATCAGGTCCTCGCTCACCTAGATGACCAAGAGAAAACTGCTTTCCCAACACCATGGGGTACTTTCATGTATGTGAAAATTCCTTTCAGGTTGATGAATGCTGGGGCCACTTTCCAAAGAGCGATGGACATCGCTTTTGTATAAGAACTCAACAAATTTATTGTCATCTATTTGGACGATGTAACTGTGTTTTCCCAATCCGATGATGAACACTTACGACATCTCAGACGAGTTTTCGAGAAATGTAGGAAATTTGGGATTTCTTTGAATTCTAAGAAGAGCCTTTTTCAGGTTAGAGGAAGGTCTATTGCTGGGGCACATAATATCTAAGGACAAAATTAAGATATACCCCAGCAGAATCGAGGCCATTCAGAAATTAGAACACCTAAGAAATATCAAAGAGTGGCAATCTTTTATCGGAAAAATAAACTTTCTGCGAAAATTCATACCCAACTTGGCTGAGCTTCTTAGGAACATCAAAAACATATTAAAAAAGGACACAAAAATATAATGGGACATAGATTCCAAGCAGACTTTTGAATAGGTCAAATGCACACTCAAACGGGCTCCAGTCTTGATCAGTCCTGACTTCACCAAAGATTTTTATCTTTTTTCTTTCGCCTCTGAACATACCATTGCAACAGTATTACTACATAAAAACAATGAAGGGTATGAACAACCCATAGCCTTTTTTAGTAAAGCTTTAAGGGATGTTGCTTTAAATTATAAAATAATGGAGAAACAAGCTTTTGCTCTGGTGAAAGCCATAAAAGATTTTAGAGTATATATTCTCCATTCCCACACCATTACATATGTTCTAAATGCGGTAGTAAAAGACATTTTAACCCAAGGCAATCCATACGGCCGAAGAGGAAAATGGATTGCTATCATTCTAGAGTATGACATAGAGATTAAGCCTACTAAACTGGTTAAAGGTCAAGGTCTAGAAAAGTTAATGGATGAATCAAATTTCCATGCTCTTGACATTAATTTCTTAGCTACAGTGGATGAAAAGGGTGAGCAGGTGACTCCAAGCATAAATGAGGTATTTCTAAACTCTCCATGGTACGCAGACCTGGTATTTGTTTTGCATAATTTACAAGCTCCCCCTGGTCTGACTGAAACTAAAGCTAGGTTTTTGAAATTGAAAGCATTAAAATTTTGCATTCTAGAAGGCAAACTGTATTAGAAAGATCCTGGAGGTATTTTGTTAAATTTTCTATGGAAGGATGAACCTGACAAAGTATTGCAGGATTTTCATGCAGGAGACTGTGGTGGTCATCTAAGATGGAAGACCACAGCTAATAAAATCCTTAGAGATGGATTCTATTGGCCAATGCTATTTGTTGATGTGCATCATAAAGTGACTTCGTGTCATAAATGTCACCTGTTCGAAGGAAAAAGGAAAATTTGTCCTCTACCCCTGAAACTAATATCCATTGAAGCCCTTTTGTAGCAATGGGGATTATAGTTCATCAGAGAAATACATTCTCCCTATTCAAGAAAACACAGGTGGATTCTTACTGCCAAAGATTATTTTACAAAATGGATCGAAGTAGTACCAAGAAGGCAAGCCACTGATTCTGTCATTATTAAATTTCTTGAAAATAATATCTTGTCCCGTTTTGGATGTCCCAGAAAGATTATAACTGACAATGCAACTACTTTTTGATCTAAGAAACTCATAGATTTCTGCAACCAGTATCATATTGGTTTGGGACATTCCATAACTTACTACCCTCAGGGACCATACATGATTCAAGAATTTAGAGGGAATAATGCTTTCTTGCTCAACAACAGTGATGGGACAGATCTGCCAGGAGGACTTGTAAATGGCAGAATGCTGAAGCATTATTCGTTGCCTCAGTAGAGACTTGAAGTCACACTTTCCATTGTACAAACCATTTTCATTTTTCTTGCGAATTTTTGAGTGAATAACATTGGTCAGATGGTTGAAGCTCGAATATAAGGCCCTAAGCCACTGAACATTGTCTTCTGATTTTCAAAATAAAACCAGTCAAGCAACAAAGGAGACTATGGAGAAAGTTTCAGAACATCAAGAATCAAGATTCTTGTCACTTCACAAGGAGAGTACCATCCCCAGGTGGAGTTGGTGTTACAACCATATAATTTATAGGATCAATTGGTGACTGAAATGTTATCTCTTTAGTGTTTTTGCTTGTCAAATGATTTTTGATTCTTCAAGTAATTTGAGAAAAGAAAGAAAAAAGAAAAAGAAAAAGAAAAAGAAAAAGAAAAGAAAAGAAAAGAAAAGAAGCGAAAAAGAAAAAGAAAAAGAAAAAGAAAAAGAAAAGAAAAGAAAAGAAAAGAAGCGAAAAAGAAAAAGAAACAAAAAGAATAAAAAAGGGCATAAAAGAAATTCAATAGAGCCACATGCAATAACAATGGCTTGGTCCATACCTTTCAAGCATGGACAAGTTCTTTTAAATTGATTATGTTAGGAGTAGTGAAAAGGCTTGGCTAAATTGTTTAATCTTAGCCAAGTGATCTAAGTTAGTTAGTGAATAAATTTGACCAAATTGCCTAATCTTGGTCAGATAGCCCCAGGGTAGAGTAATTTCTTATTCCAACAGTTTAATCTGGGCTAATTGTCATAGGTTATTAGGTTAAAACATAGGTAGTTTGATTTATTTCAATAAAACCAACTCAATGATCAATGTTGGACCATGTCTTGGATTCTTAAACGGTTGGTTGTCTAACCCCTTGGTGATATAAACATGTGAAAGATTGGGAAAACCCATGATATGGACTTATCAGAAGTTTTTCTGGGCGCACATGTCTTCACGCTCAGGATTATGCACAGCTCATGTATGAATGACTTAGATGTTCGCACCCGAATCTATGGTGGACAAGTCTTTCCGGAAGCCCCTGACAATTCTACCTTTAACAGTGGGGGGGGTACGGAATGGAATTTTACTCTGGAAATCCCACTATCTATATGTGGCATGAATCCATTGGTCCCAAATCCCACTGTTTATTACTATCTGACATACCTCGTCACTTCATGACGTGATTATCCACCTTTCTCGTAAGAGTCACATCCCGTAACTATGTCAGTCCTTTTCCCTCGTTCATCCATGGAAAGTCCCTTCACCATGGTCTTTCCCCACAATCAATAATTGCCACGTCACTCAAATGTATGCTTCAATGATTGTCACCTGCCATCTCATGCTCTAAATGACCCGTTGGCCATTTATTACTAGCTAACTTATTCGTTAACCAACTGATCTATCTCTTGTGCCCAATGGATACCCGTTTACTCAAAACTACCCTCACCCTTCATTCTTTCACCATTTACCCACTGATCATACCAAATAATTTACCCCATTTTCCTCTCCATTACAATCATTCACCCACATCTACAGTCATCCCCCGCTAACTTTTGTTTTATTTGCAGGTATTGTTACAGTAATGGCGCCAAAGTCAAAGCGAATAGAAGGTGAGGAGAATATGTTTCTCCCTCCTCATGTCAACCTCGACACGATTCCTCTGGCCGACAAAGACTACTTAGTCACAGACACAAAATGTGGTTTCAACTTCGCAGACCTATAGTCATGGCTTAAAGAAGTCTTTTTGGACCAGAGTGACAAAATTGGGCTTTGGGAGTCCAACTTACCCTTGTAACTTTTCCCCCAGATTCACCACTTCCCAAAATTCACCCTGAAGTAACAAGCCCATTATATCCCTGAGCAAAGAGCCATTTTTTCCTCGTTTGGGGAAATTCTTTTCCTCATCACACCAGAAACCATCGACCAAATGATGCAAATATCATGATCCGACTCCACCCCACCTTTTAACCTCGAAATCATCACAGAGCTATACCAGAAGCCGTCGTTTTCAAAGAGCTAAGATTTTTGAGCCTCTTCTTCCACAATCGGCTCATCTCCCCACTACAAACCCCCCTTATCCTTCCTCCCTATTCTCAATAAAAGAAAACCAGGTCATCATGTCACTATGCACCTTGCTTGGTTATTTTTCAGATCAATTGGTAGATGAACCCATTTTGGGATTTCTATCTATTTTCTCCACTGATGAGAAACCCACTACATAGTTCGACTTCAGCACGTTCCTGGTGGACAAAATTTATGAGCAATTCATAAATTTTTCCACAGAAGGCATGTTTTGGTATTCTTCAATACTATCATACCTGTTCGTTTTCTTTCAAGTGGACAAATTTGCTTTTTCTATGCAGAAGATGGACGAAGATGGTAGACCCCAGGCAGTAACAGCATGGACTTCTCTTCTCAAACATAACTCCACATAATTCAGTTTCAAGAAGTTCATCGAGCAGTTCTACCACCCAGTGGTGAGTATGCTCAGTGGTAGACCTGAACCCAGAATTAATGACGAAGTTTAGAGGATCCTACATCTCTCGGACCATACAAAGACTGGTGATTGGTACCTATACCAAAATCATACTAAGATCAAAGTCTATGGGTGCGAGTTGGCCCCATATAAACTACCCAAGTACTTACCTGTTAGAATTTTTTCCCTAGAATACATAATGTAGATGATAAACTTAGATGATATACATTTTGTGTCCTTGAAGAAGAAGCAACAACTCAGAATCAAAGGGTAGATTGGGTCTTTCATCTGCAACAATCAAGGGGCTGGGGAGGAAGTAGACAAACTGCTGAAGTAAATGAAATTTTTTGTTAGTTTCACATGGAACTATGATTCATGTGGAATAATTTATGAGATGAGGACAAAAAATAAGAATATCTCGTATGTTCACATATCTAGGCCTAAGGTAGAAAAACTTGCCAACCAGACATAATGGGAGCCAAATACATTAGCTGAGACAGAACAACATGACCTCCTGGTCATTGTATCATATAAAACCACACCACAAGCCCTCAAGGAGAAAAGGCCTAGGCAGGATCTATCATCTCCTGTCAATGAAGTATCATCTGAAGAGTTTTGACTACATACCAAGAGGCCAAAATCTAGTACGGTACCCGACACGGCTGGTGAAAAGGGAATGCAATCCACTTCCACATTGGAGGTTGATCGGTTGCTCCTCAGTACAAGAAGCAAGCAGATCATAACCTTAGTATTTCCAAAGAATCCCACAGATACTCCACTAGTCAACCAGTCAAGAAAGATAGGACCAAAGCTAAGTATCTTTGAGAAATATGATTTGATCAAGAAAAAGAATCAGACTTTGATCGACAACACATACGCCCAATTTTGGAAGTATACGTTGACTACACAACAGAGACTGCTATCGGCATTCGACACTGAGAAGGGCATAATGCACATGTTATTTCTCCAAGCACAGGTATGAGACCCAAAGGTAATCACCGATTACAAAATGGCAACTTTTGAATTCTAGACTAAGGAGGTGCATCGAGCTAATCAAATAGATCTACATAGGAAAACTAGAGAAATGGTTTTCTCCACATTGGCACATGCTTCCATTGCTACCTCCAGGTTACAAGTGTCTCTGAATAATGTCCAGATGCAGTTGAATTTGGAGAAAATATCATCCTTTTCCAAGGATAATAGGATTAAGATGTCAGAGGAATTGGTCCTTAAGATCGGCTATGATCCCTCGAATGTGAAAGCAGTTGAGGAGATGATCAAGAAGAAAAATGTCGACATAACATCATTGAGGAAACAATTGAATCTGCCACCAACAGTAGACTCACAGGCAAAGGAAATAGCAGAGACAGAAGGAGAAAAAGATGAGATGCTTAAGTTGATCATGGAGTAGAATGTACAATTGAAGGAAATGGATGCTGAAATGGAGAAGATAATGAAAGAGAAAGAACAGTCAAAACCCATGGAAGTCATTCCATTGAGTGCAGTTCCACTCTCAGGAGTGAGCACAGTGTCACTAGCAAAAATTCCATTGACAAACCCACTAACATCTCTGGAAAAGACTGTTAAACTAGCTACGTCTATTGAAGAGATGAATCTGCAAGAAACAAAGATTAGCGGGCTCAAAAAGGAGATTGAGAACCTCCAGAAACTCAAATATTCTTACCAAACAAACTACTCCAAGGAAAAACAAGTGCCAGACCAGCTCAAACAAGAGTTACAGTTGCCTCAAAAGCAAAGAGTGGTAGGTAAAACACTGGCCGAAGTCAAAGAAAGTGTCTATACAGACATCACCAAGTCTATGAATGAAATATGGCAAATGATACATATTATGTTTGAGAAAAAATGAATTGGTACAAAGAAGTAACAAGCCATTAAGAAGATTAGATCATAACTGGGAGAGATGCCCACAGAGGCTAATGAAATCATCAAAATCCTGAATTCTAAAACCAGAGAGGAGCTGGAAGATCTGAAAATTGAGGATAGAATGAAGACCATCCTTGAGGTCAAGAGAGTCCTGACCAAGAGAGGACTGATGCTACATCTAGAAGAAAAGGTTTAGGCTATGGAACTAGGAGTGAAATTTTTTTTCAGCAAGATCGAGGCTCTACAAAAGAAGGGTCTTCCTGGTTTGAAGGTGATAAATGAAAAATTGATGACGCTCCCCGATTACAAAAAAGAGACTAGACGATGTGGCTAAAGATAGTTCGAAATTTTCAGGAATACAAGGTAGTTTCACTTGAATATCATTCCTAGACGCTCTACAATTGGACATCAGCATACAACATGAGATCTGGTACATCTTCATCATCAAGCCAACTTTTGCTAAGTACACAGAGATGGATGAAGTCTACCGAAGGTTACTCAAAGTCAGTGTTCCCAGTCATCTTTGATGGGAAGAGATTTGCAATCTGATCAAGTAGTCGATGAGCTATCCCAACCCAGTTAGCTATCCAATCAGACAAGGTCGTGCAGAGGCCTCACCAACAATTCACCCAAAAAAAAAATGAAACTTCGACACATCATCAAATAGTTTCCTAGATTTTTGTAGTTTGTTGAATTAGCTAAGATAAAAATAGATGTACCACTTCCTGATATTTAATGACATGATTATTTGTAATTTTGGTTATAAATACTTCACTTTTCGAAGTATTAAGGGTTGATCTTTATGCCCTGCGAGTTACCAGACTATAATATTTTTCAAGAGATCTTCCATTAATACAATGAGGAATTTTCGCAGGATTCTTGCGTGTACTCATTGGTGATGTTTTCCTTTCTAAGTTAAATGTTATTCTTGCTTAGTTATCGCATTGTTTTCTAAATATAATCTTTGAAAGTAACGAATGTTGCAGGATTTATCTTTGTATACCATGTTTCTGACTTTAAAATATTTTAATGTTTCATCTTCCGATTTTATGATAAAGAAATTCTTAACTACTTCTTTGTTGTAATCAACATTCTCGCCTTTTTTGCTATTCCTCATTTATGTTGCTAAAAGAATCCAATGATTGCATTATCTCGCCCTATCAAAGGTTTCTTTGTTTTATGGTTTAGAATTTATTTCATGATACAGACCCCGTAGCCCAATGGATGTGTAAAGCTCTCTCAACCAACCCAATGAAAACGACAAAACAAACATATTTTATTTACCTAGCCTAATATTTTAAATTTGAAACATATCTAAATCATACAGAGAGATCCCTCTCTGAAGCTAGTAGGGATAGATCCCATCTTCGAAGTGGGTGGATAAAGTTACCTCCCATAGATTTCTTCTTTTCTGACAACCTCTAAGAAATTTACAGAGCGTTAACAAGGGGAACACCCTCTTCACTCTTCCAAGAGGTACTCAGGTTCCAACTACAAAGGCCCTTTGTCTAGGTTATTATGAGTTACTAGCACCGGTGATCAAGGCTACGTCTCATTCTTAATACTGTGAAGATCTTTCATTTTTCCAGTTCTGTATTAGTTATTTTTAAAGTTACACCCTAATTTGTATTAATGACTAGTACATCAAAAGTATGCCAAGCTTGCGCTTGGTTGGATTCGTGATATCTAGACAACCATTTCCTTAAATGATTATGAACAATGTATTAGTTTTTTATTTGTTTTGGATATTATTGAAGTAACAGGATTTAGAACTGATGTTTCTATGTTTAACATTCTCTTCTAAATTTTCCGAAAGTTTTGTTTGTCAAAAAAGAGTTGAATTCTTTTCTTTAATTGTTCTAGTTAATTTCCCAGAATTAATTACAAAGTTGTCCCTATATGATTTAACCATGTATGGTAATGAACCTACAACTAGCAAATAAGTGTTGTGTTTAAGGGAGGTTCGTTCCACTGGTACTGTTTGCTTGTATTCAAAACATCTAAGTTTTTTTGTTGAAGTTCGAGCACTTATTTCTATTATACAAACAAAATAGTAATGGTAGGAGTTTATCCTGAGCCTCGCTTTCCCCATTCGTGAAAGTTTTCTCTCAAGTATTTTACTTTACTTGTTCATATCATATACCCTAACTTGTCGTGAATTACATATTGCACTGTAGCTATGATTTTCAATTTATATTTTATCTTTTCTTCCTATTTTATCCATTAATCAAGCATTTGGTCATTCTCCCCACTAGAATTAAGTTAGTTTGTTCCTGCATCAATACTACTAAACCATACCATAGCACCTATGCTCCAACTCTTCTGTATTGGGATCTGTGGATTTCGCTGGATTATTTTCCTACGAGTAAGTTTATATATATATATATATATATTACCCGACTCTGTTTAAAGTTGGTTTACTTCAGCGTCATTGTATCATTTATAAAGATTACCCATTATATAATATGTCTCTGTTCATATTATACCTATACATGTTTACATGCATGTCGAATATAATCTCAGGGTTGCAGGGTATATTTACTTATAGTTTGAACTTGTATACCTATTAGTCAAGGTTCACTATATACTATAGTCATCTATAGGAAATATAATTTCTCCATAGGAAAAGGTACGCTTGGCTACAAATACACTATGCAAGAAAATGAGTTTCCTTTTGTTCAACAGATTTAATTTGAAGGTAGCTGTTGACTGCAGTCATAAAACAACCTTTGTCTATGTTTTTGGATGCATGCTAACTTGAAGGATTTCACTATATTCGTAACCAATTCACCCCACAGAGACAGAGATATTGAAATTCGGTTCAAGAAATAACACACAACAATTATATGATCATTAAAACAGATACTAGGAACCACTTCACTACAGATCTAACATGTTCAATACCATAGATATAAAAGCATTCAAACAGGTAGGGATTAGAGTAGCATATATGAACTAAACTAGTTGAAAAACAAAGGGAACAACCATGTTCCTCCCAATCATAGAACCGAGCAGCCAAGATCACTTGCATGGCTCACCCCCTAGCCTCACCATGAGTCCATGAGGGAAAACTTGGAAACCCCTCTTCCGCAATTTCCTTCGAACTGGTAGTCACCACCTTTCCTTACACCCATTCAATTTTCATAATAACAAGGAAAAAAAAATCAATAGTTTTCCTTTCCAACATACTTGCCAGCATCCTGCCTCCTCACATATGCTTATTTATTAATTTGCCAAGGTCTTTTTCCCTCCTTTGGGAATTTTCGTAGCTTTCTAAATCCCTTATTTTTAGGGGCTTCCAGTGGCCAATTCACTAATTTGCCACTTTTAAAAATCATCGTAGAGGTATTTCCAACATGTTCCCCTCTCATGGAGTCATGGTTAGCTAAATATAACATGGTTGTTCCTTTTGTCCCCTGTAATCAATATAAAATATTATGTTTTTCATACAAGTGTCATAGTCCAATATCTAGTTGGGACAAATCAGATCTCTGCCCAATAGTCAAAATCATTTATTACAATTATAAAATTCGAAATTCAGAATTTCCATAAATGGCAAAAATTTTCCAATTTCGAATTTACTAAAAACGGAAAAAATTTCCAGCAATTTAAATTCTAAAAGTGTTTTTATTTTCTTTATTTTTTTTTGGGGGGGGGATGTCACAGAAGACTATCTGCACTTGGTAGAATTTGCATACAACAATGGGTACCAAACTTTGGCTAAAATGAGCCCCTTCAAGGTACTGTACGACAAAAAGTGTACGACTCCAAATAGTTGGGATAACCCAATTGATGGACTCATGGTTGGACCAAGGATTATCCAATAAATGAAGAGCACGGTGAGAAAAGTACAACATAAGTTAAAAGAGACACAGGACATACAAAAAATTTGCACGGACCAGAAAAGAAGACACTTGGAATTTCAAGTGGGAGACCATGCCTATTTAAAAGTCAAAGCTTGGAAATATTCACTAAATATAGGGAACTGTGCCAAGTTGGCACCTAGTTTTTGGGGGGCTTTCAATATATTAGATTGAATTGGACCCATAGCATACCAACTTTCACTTCCATCCAATCTAAAAATTTCTAATGTTTTTCATGTTTCTTTGTTAATGAATTATGTTCATGACCCTACTCATATGATTGATTGGAACTTGGTGTGGGTGGAACCAGAAGGTGAGTTCCAAGCATAACCTCTGCACATTTTGGATAGGATATAAATAACACTTTGAAATAGTGTCTTCGCTCAGGTAAAGGTGCAATGGAAGCACTTTAGCCCTAAGGAAGCCACTTGGGAGTTGGAGGGACATTTGCATAAATCTCATACAATCTTGTTCCAAGAAAGCAATAAACATTGAGGAAAGTGTTTTATTGAAGGGGGAAATGATGTGACATCCCCAAAAATAAATTATTTTTAAGTTTGAAATTTCTTAGGAAAATTATTATGTTTTTGGTAAATTCGAAATTGGAATTTTTTTTCCATTTATGGCAATTCTGAATTTCAAATTTCATTAATTGTAATTAATGATTATGACTGTTGGGAAGAGATATAATTTGACCCAACTAACTACTTGACTATGAAACTTGTATGGATTTTTTTTTTTATAATTATTGCTTAAGAGAAAAAGGAACAACGATGTTGAAATCAATTAACCATGACTCCATGAGTGGGGAACATGTTGGAACTACCTTAGGGCTGATTGTTACAAGTGGAAAATCAAGAATTTGTCCATTGGCATCCCCTGAAAATCAAGGATTTGGAAATTTGTGAAAATTCCCAAAGGGGGGAAAAAGACCTAGGAAAAAATGACTTTGCATATATTGCATATGAGAGGAGGCATGACACTGCTTAGTATGCTGGGAAAATAATCCATCTTTTGTTTTTATGAACACTATTGTTGAGTGTGAGGCAAGGGAGTAGTTTTCTAAACTGAAGGACTCTTGTTGAGGGGAAGTTCTGAATTATGCCTCATGGATTCATGGTCAGGCTAGGGGGGGAACGAGACAAGTGATTTGGTTGTTCTATTCTAAGGTTAGGAGGAACATGGCTATTCCATTTGTTTTTCAACGAACTAATTCAGATATGTTCATCTACTCTTTTCTAGTTATAGATATATCTCTTACTTTAATGGCTATTATAATACATATATATATGGCTCGGTGAATGATTTCTCTATTGAATTTCTTTCTAATTTAAGAACCATTATTGATTTAAATTGATTGAAAGAGAATATATCTACTGTAATGTTATGTGAATTCTTGCTATGATATAAAATAAGAATGGATGGAACAGGCATAGGATAAACCCTTGCAAGTATTAATTCTATTCTTTGAATAATACTGCATGTATATATTTAAATACATATATTCATTACAAGTAGAATCACAAATTTGTGAATACACTAGCATACTTCTAGTATAACGAAATTAGACTGACTCCCTTTTCAAATCTTAGAGATCCTGTATTTTCATAAGTATAGAAATAAATTCAAAGGAATCTTTCACCACTTCCTTGACTTAGGAAATGATGAAGGACACACTAGAACGAAAGAATTTTTATAGTCACATATTACTATAATAAGTTATACAGAGTAATAATACTGCTATACTACCAATGTATGGAAAAATATGATGGAAGATGGCAGTCTAACTAATAACAGGAGTTCTGGAAAGATAAACATGAATTCAAGGAAACAAATTGACCCTTTTAATACAAATAAGATTCTAAAAAAATGGAAGATTAGAAAGGCGAACATCAATGAACTCAACAAATAGAAGCAAAAAAACCTTTTTCATGAATCTTCACAGTTGGATAAGTTCAAAATATGATAAATGTATTAACGAGGTATAAATCATTTAGATAATATTGAATAAAGAAAGCGATAGTACAAATGAAGTTTTCTGAGTATAACATTATAGAAGTAACAAAACAAAAAGTTGGGGAAACATAGTTTTTGGTAAACATATAGGGTTGACATGCCTTGTTATAAATTGTCTAGGTATAACACTAAAGAACCATAACACTATGTATACGAGGTTTAAATTCAGTAACCCTCGTATTTCAAGTTCAGGTATACAAGAGAAATAATCTCAGGATTAAACACTTTAAAATTTTACAATACAAATCCAATCAGACTAAAAACAAAGTGTGTCCAAACTTACACAAGTATCATGTTCTCTTCCAACACTAAGGTATCGACATAAAAACAGGGTTTATCCTTAACCAACCGATACAGGAAATCAGGATGAGATTTCTTTTATAAATGATAAAATGAGAGAGATCCTTGGTCCTCATTTCTAGAAAACTTGAAAAGCAAGGTCTAAGAGGTATTGTGCAAGGAACCCGAATAGATTTTGCACAAATGATAGGGACTGGCCTCCGAAAACTTGTGTGGTTGACACCTCTGCAAGTGTTTGTCATTGTAAACATTAGTAAAATACGAAAAATTGAAGTGAACTAAACTTTCAACAGAATGATGAATGAAGGTAACAGTGATTCTAAAATGATACTTAACTCATGAATGGAGTCTGGCATCCTTCCCTTGTCGCTTTTGGTTGAATAAATGTCCCAATTTGAGGGGAGGATGGTCCAAGTATTCCTGATGGGTACCCTGACATCAACAGGTTCCCATCGTTTGTATTGGTACCAAATCATATAATCCATTACTATGAAATGAAACAATCAATAATGATAACATTTTAACATACAAACTATATAAGACATGTTGTGTGTGTAGGCCGAAGATATAGTATAAATGTTACATGCAGAAAAAAGAATATTTCTAAATTTTGGGTTTGAAACCCTTCCTGAACCAAATAGAAAAGGGTTCTAATAAATCAACAATAAATCCAAAGATAACCTGTTACTGAATCCAAATGCGTATACTAATCGCAGATCATGATAATGACAATAATTTCTACAAGCTGAAAACATTATATTTCGTAGGGTATTTTTAATAGACTGATTGAAACCATAGAAGTCACATTTTAATGGCACCATATGGGAATGTAATAGCCATGAAGAAAACTAGTATATGTATAGGATCCAGCTAAGGGTTTAATTAACATTACAAAAAGCTGGATTCATCCTTTACAAAGAGAAAGACAGAATATGCAATGTATTATGCTATACACAGTAAGAGAATTCTACTCCAAATAAAAACCTCACATAGCCTCATGAAGATACAACATTAGACCTCAACTTACGATAACATAGAAACTTTAAGGAATAACGATAACAGGAAGTTACGAAACCCTAGGATTTGAAATATATATGAAAAACTATAAGGATGCAATTTCTCTAAAACAAGAGGTGGAATGCTGAGACCTTCATAGAGATTGAGAAAGAAATGAACGAATAATACAAATTCTCCAGGAATGGGGACAACCCAGAAAGAATTACAAGAAATAATGATAAAGGGAAGTTTTAGCTTAAATGTTTTATAACAAGAGTTACATAATGAATATTTATTTCACTATAACAATTTTCCAAAGAACCATTCTATTTTTAAACCACAGTAACATTTAAAAAAAAAATTATCAAGGAAGATGAACCATGTTGTCTGTCCCACCGGGTAACGACCTTCAATGTTGACATTCTCCACTGCTGAGAAAATGATATGTAGAGCCATTCAAGGGGTTTCACAATGACAAAAGGAAAACTCTTTTAACCCTAAGAGAAGCCCTTATAATGTCGATTTAATATTGAAGGTACAAATGTTGGTCGAGTCATGTGATGGGGTTGAGTTGGCACGATTGGATTGGAGAAAGGGTCATGGAAAATCCATCGAAACTCGCACACGCTGGATCTCTATTAATGGTTAGTGAAGAGCTTTAAATATTTCTGACAACTAAGCCATTCTTCCCTTTTTAAGAAAAAAGTGTAGTTAATTTAATCCCTTTGTGACACGACTAGATGGGGATACGTTCTTTCCAACTGTTTTCCTTGCAGTTAACATATCGTTTCAATGAAGACTTCGTTGTGACATCTTCTAGTTAAGTCAGGGTTAGTGAGGATTAGCATGAGATCTAGTTACCCAAGCTCCTTTAGGTAAATGGACTGGGATATCACATCACTAACCATGAATAATTCATAAAGGAAACCATTTAGTAATTTGGGCTATACAATGACCCCAAGCGCCTATTTCTAAGCCACATATATTCTGCCAAGGGGTATAGTCCCGACCCCAAGATTGTATATATGGTAAGGAAAAATTAATTAGTCTTTCACACAAACATAGGAACCTTATGTCTAAGGAGATATTAGGACTACAAGTCCTATCTAAACTATTATATATATATATATATATATATATATATATATATATATATAGGTGAGTAGGTTTGAGACCAAAGGGAAATTGCTAGAATCTTTGGTGAATTATCCTTATAAGTATTATACCCAAAGTAAGTTAGACTAGTGTGGGAATGGCATCATGTGATAGGCATAACTTAAGTTACCTCATCGAGATTATAAAAGGTATGAAGATTTCCTCCTTTTACAAATGAACATAGAAAATGAAATTAGAGATTAATGTCCTAGAGAATTTTTTTTTTATGGAAAATTTGAGGTTCATTACAGTTTCCATTGCTATGAGTATGTCGCGCCACTATTTCTTGTGTATTAGGTTTTTTGGTCCAAAAAATAATGCAAAGTGTTATAGGATTCCATCAATGTGAGCACATTGAGCCCCACTTTTTCTTTCAATGTTTTGGTTTTCTTTTCTTTTCTTTTTGTTAGTTTTTGTTTTGTTGTGAAACAAAATGATGTTATGGGAGGCTTGAATGTTTTTCGTTTTAGGGATTCAATGCACAAAATGTTTATATGCATATAGTGTGCCTTATTATTAAACATTAAACGGAAAATAGATAAAAAAGAACAATTTGTGAAGTGAGAGGCAACTATTCTATAATTTTTTTGATAGTCAATTGCCAAAATAAAATACATAAATATTAGAAGTTCACATAATAAAATTTAATTTTAATATTCACTATGTTAATTCGGTCTATAAAACTCCAAAAATAAAATATTTGTATATACATATATATTGAAATTTATTTAATTAAGTGGAAATTTAATATTCTAAATGATAAATTTACTTTTCAAAACCGCAAAAATAAAAATATATAAAGTACCTAATGCAATATCTTTTACCTGTAACCTTAATATCTTGATACATGTGAATCCCTGCAACACACAACTCCCTTCCCACTTTTCTTCTTCCACATACACATCTTCCATGTTTGATACATTAGAAAAATTTCCAAATATGTCAAACCCTATACACACTAATTCAAATATGTAAATGAATTATCATGAAAAATAGCATGTACATAAATAAACAAAAAAAACACTCACCACTTTCTAGCCGTTTAAGACAATAACTCATAAGAGCTCTTTTATTTTTTTTAGCTCCAACAAGTAACATATAACAGATTATTTGAAAAAAAATGGATATATTATAATTGAATATACAATGTATGGTTTGTAAAATGATTAATTTGAAAGGAATTCAAAAATCCACAATAGATAATTAATATAAAAAAGAAAAAATATTTTAAAAAAATAATTGAAATCTAGATAATGCATAACAAATAAAACATAAGAAACTAACCTGTAGGAGGCTAAAATTCAAACCATTCTATTTTTATTTTATTCCCGTTGTTAAGAAAAAAAAAAATAGCAAAAACAAGAAGCTTGCACCAGGGTACTCAAATCATTTCAAAATCAAAGATAAAACTTCGCAGGTTTATGAAAAAAACATAATGATAATATAGCTTTGACCTTGTTATCAGATAAATCAATAGGTGTAGACACTAAATGATCTCCCTAGATCCACCTAGATCTAGAAAAAAACGCACCAGAACATGACACTTTCTTTAAGTTTTAGATATTGAATTTACTAACTAAAGAGTGATGGGTGACATACTATTTAAATGTCGCTTCCTCTCGCCATCTCCATCCCGGCTCCATTCCAACGCTCATACAATGATGAACCTACAAAAGAACGCAACCAACCAAAGTGATAGCAATAACATAAACTCAATATAAACCTATGTATGTGATCAAGGAATCATACAATAAAACACAACAAGCTTTATAGGAAAGAATCGTATTACTATATCATATTAAATGTGAAAGAGAGATTACAATCATGGTCCTAATCTTGTAAGGTCCCTTCCAACTTTCCTTCATTCCCCACACACTTTCACTCCAAGAATTTTGAGAGCATAGATCTGATAATACTCACAAACTATCTTGACAAAGGCAAAACTCAAGGAAACTATAACCAAGCTAATAATTCCAAGACAAATCCAACTTAGCCCTTCTCCATGAGAGATCCTCTCCTTTTATAAGTTGAAGAGGATAAGGTGAATAGGTTAGGATGATCCCACTAAATCATGGAAGTGAGTAAGATCCAAACCATTCATATGCCACCTCACCATGGAAGTTTCTCCTTCTAGAAGATTCAAGAAAACGCTTTCTTTTCCCACGTGTAAGCATTCTCACACCCTACCTATAGAGCAACCTGCAAACCTCTCGCAACCCAACTATGGTGCAACTTCCAAGAATCATGCATTCTCGTACACTGCCTATTTAGCAACCTGTGAACATCCTCTTTAATAGGGTTTTTACAAAGGAAAATGCAACTTCTTTTCTCAGGAAAAGTTCTTCTCCCTTCTTTCTTTAGGAACTCAGGCCACTAACCCCTCTGAAGGCAAAAGATAGGTTTACATCATTAATGGTCAAAGGGATGACGAAAATAATGTGTAACAGACCTAGAGAAACTAAAAACATAGCCAATGAAATCCAAAATTTGGACAAAT
>JASDQU010736073.1:62249-76196 GCA_032191745.1 Picea mariana
AAGTCTAGAGCACAATACTATAGCTTTGAACAAAAACAAAAAAAAAATCACGAGAAACTAATCTCCAAGCCATTAAAAATTGAACAAATATATTTGTGTTTTATTTTCTTTGACAACAAAACAAAAAATAATAGAGACAAGAAGCTCATACTAGGGTAATCATAGCAATCTTATAGAATGTTTCACCAACAAAGATCCAATTCAAAACCAATAAAATCTATATAAACTAAAAGCATAGCCAAGAAAGTCTAAAACTTTGACATTTTGACAAGTACATGTAGAATTACCAAAATCCAAAAATTTCACTTCATGAACAATTTCATCAACGAGAGAATATAAAATAGTAGAAGTCCCAACCTGACATACTCGTAGTCACGAGAACCTAGATGGGACTTTCCAAAGCCCAGCTTACGAGTTGAACACACCCACAATTTCTTTCAGAAAAAAAAATCTAACAAAAGGACCCCGACAAACATACTCATTATGATAGTAGCCTATACTTCTTTGCAACACCAAATCCATTTGAAAAAATTGGTTGACGAGAAAATCTAGTACACCAACAATCCATCCCAATGTGCACTAACCATTGTACTACACAGGTTGATATAGAATATAGGGTTATAACTACAAACTGAGACCACACATAAACTACCCATAAGTAGCAATAGATATAATGTTAAAAAAACCCAAAAAAGAACCCAAAATGATAAAATGCATAGAAAAATTATTGCTAACTCAATCAATTGAAATTGTAAATGAGGAAAAACTAAATTCTAAGTTGACCTTGTTGGAAACACCGACCACAGTAAGAGTCGGGGGGGGGGGACTTAGTGTATGTCTCTTTTTATACTTCTTTCAAAAATTTTGTTAGAAACCACTTCAAACATATTATTCATTCATGCTT
Organism: Picea mariana; assembly: GCA_032191745.1. Lineage (NCBI taxonomy): Eukaryota > Viridiplantae > Streptophyta > Pinopsida > Pinales > Pinaceae > Picea > Picea mariana. The sequence goes on from JASDQU010736073.1 coordinate 63,154, forward strand.
AGGTACTTGTATGTATCAACAACATTCATCAATAATAAAGAACCATAAACAATCACCATCAACTTAAAAGAGCAGAAACTCTCAATATAAGACCCAACTTTCATATCTCAACACCAACTGAGATGTGAGGAATCCAAACCTCAGGTACAAGACCCACCTTGACAGTAGAAAAAAATATGTCAAATGTACCAATAGATATGTGACCTGTATATAATTCATCACACTTATGTACAATACCTATCTATATTACAACATGCATAGTTACGTGACATTCCATCTGTCATCCTGTGTAAACCTTTAGAAAACTAGGGTTTTCTATATTTCTACAACTCAAAAACTTTTGGCCCTTCATACCTTCACTTCCTCTATCACCTCCACCTGCAATACATCACTACAACAAACCTATTCCATATGTACCATGTCATCAATGAAGCATCTCCAACAACCTATGCATTTACCTCATGCATACTTCATCATACAATATAGGTATCCCTCAACCATATCAAAATTGTACCATACATAAGAGTGTTGTTCACTCAAAAAACCAACCAACATATACTATATCCACATACCACAAAAACCATACAAAGAATGCCTCAAGCATTCACCATACCATAAGAAAGAGTGATCATTAAAATAAACATGTAACCATACTAGAACTTCTGTAGATGATCTAAACTTGTATAATGTTGATGAGGAAACTTGCTTTGGAATTCAGGAACCTGGCACCAACATCTACCAAATGGTTCATGACCATTTTAGTTGTACGGCCCCTTTCCTTCTACACATTCATATATATACTACCTCAACAATGGAATCTCATGGATGTATGCAACCTCCTTCACTTCATCCCACATACTCTTCAGAAACATGGGTTTTCTGAAGCTCTAAATTTTTTTCCATCAACCCTCCTTTGCTCCCTCGAAAATGCATATCTTTAGTGTATCAATGCCTACCTACCATAAACCTTTCCCAAGATAATATATATTCAGTATGATCTAATATCATTATCATAAGAGATCATTTCTCTCTTATTTAGACTCACCAAGTAGCTTCCTCTAGGGGTTATCTTGTAACCAACTTCCTTCTTTTAGGTCTAACCCACTTCTAACCACTTTGTCCACATACTACCACTTTTTACACTTAGAACCACTTTATACACAAATAGTAAATTCACCACTTCTAGTTGTAACTAACTTATTTTTTATTATTTTCTTTTTGCAATAGCTTAACTCATGATTAACTCCTAGGTACAACTACTTTGACTAATAAACTTCTTCTAAGAGCTTCTAGAATAATTTGACTTTTTTGAATTTCTAGGGCCTTGTAGATAACTCATGGGGGTTCTCCAACTTCACTAAACCATATATCCTCAACTGTGAGGAACTATGTAACATACAACATATCACTGGAAATGGCATGACATGTACTATCCATATAGCATAGTCTTACATAATTATTCATTAATCTTGATGCCTTTGTACCTCAAACAAAATTGGGTTCCCTAACCACACTACTATGTTTACTCAACCACCTAGCCATTTTTACTTTACAAAGGGTCTTCCTGTGAGGCATTTCACCATCAGTGGACAACTTTGAGAACTTTTTCCAAGAGAATCTTCCAATAAGGGTTTGCGCCATAAGGGGAAAAATTTGTAGTTCATCCATTAAGTTCTTCCTACATAAAAATATTCACGGTCATCGACTATCATGGAAATTACCTTCAATCATACAACTTCCTTTGATATCAACCTTTACATCAATGAAAACACATTACTGTGACACCACTTGACATCAATCGTTTGACATCAGTGACAACATAGTAAAACAATCTCCCCCTTTGGCATTGATGGAAACACCAACACAGGTGTCAACACCAATCATTGAAGGAAATAATGATGGAAAGACTTAGACATGGCAATGATCTTGCTCCCTCTCTAATCATCGCTCCTCATCAATTTTCATAGCTCCTCATAAATGTTTATATCTCTCCTCCTTTGACATTAATGGAAATTGGTACATCTCTTTGGGGTTGTTCCTCATTTCTAAATTGTTCCTTAGGATTCTCCTCTTGTTTTCACGATCAATTGGGTTGTTCTCCATGAATATGATGAATTTTTCCCCCTTTGAAAAAGGATATCATTATGATGCAATGTTGATGGCATGGCTGCCAATGCTCCCTATATGATCATAGCTATCATCTCTCCTCCTCGAATCATACCAGTGTAACCAATGATGGGAAAAATAATATCTTCTCTTGTGGCTATGTCTCCCCCTATCTTCTCTGCAAGATGTTGGGTAATCACCGTGAACAATATTCTACCACTGTACTCTGCTTCTACTATGGATGTTGCTTCTCAGCAATACTGCAACATGATTTTCTATTCCTTTTGATGATCCTTGGACTTGTACATGACTCATACAATGATCCATCAATCTATACCTCAACATGTACCATCAACCACTGCATCAACCATGCACCAAACTTAGATCACCAACTCGTTCATTAACCATGCACCAAACCAACTTGTCATAACAATCTCATCAACCACATCATATGTATTCACCAATATCAATCACCATGATAAATCTCAATGATATGCACAATGTTACCAAGATGTGCATCAACCAATACTACTTATGTACCATAGTCAAGATGTGCTAACATTTTTCCATACATGTATGCCACATCATCCATGTGCCAAATAGAAAGTTCCTCTAACAGTGTACTAGGTATGTACCAAACAAGAATCAACTATAGATCAAGTTATGATTTCATCAAGATGTACCAACATCACCATAACATGTTCCATCTATACACATAGACAATATATCATACATGATATACCATGAAATGTATCTCTAACATATTCCAAGAATATGTGCCAAATGTGTACCAATCATGTATATAGATCACCAACAACAACCTCATACAAATGCACCAATAACATTATCAACCATACAACATGCCAACAATGTACCTAAAAAAAGTGTCATATCACTCATGATACGTTTCAACCAACTACCATAAACCATGTTCCAATGTATCCAATATATCTACCATCAAGTAGGCCTCAATCAACATACACCATAACAAGTGTATCAATCATGTACCCAACATGTAGATGAACTAAATGCCAATATCTTCCAAAAGTAGGCCTCCAACAATACCTTAAACTTTCATCAACCCATGTGCCAAAAATTCACTAACAATATGTCCCAATATGTATTTTCAAGCATGAACTAATGATATACAAATATTACCAAACAAATCTTTCTTACAATATATGATCCGAAAAGATGTTTTACACGAATATGGTTGAGTTATTTAGAATGTGTTAATTAACCATTTAGGAAGCTTAATGAAAGAGGAAGAGATATATAAGAATCCTAACATCCATATACACATATAAAGATCTGAAATAAATCATAAACAACATCAAACCATAAACACCAATGTTATAACAAAGTTCGACAATCTCACCTACGTCTCTGGGCCTTTGTCTCAGTGGGTGAGGTTTTATTATTTCTATTGAAATATCAATAAGTACATCACAATAGTGCCAAAAGGTTACAAAACTGATCTCGTCTTGATCTACTAGATCTCTAGAACTCAACAGAAGAAATGAAACTCAAATCCGATTCCTGGAGCTCCCAGAAATGGCCTGCAAAGGTGCACTCCTCAACAACTTCCCTGCATAAAAATGGATTTGTCTTGTAAAATATTCATCATAAACCTGCTATGAATGTGCCCCAATGGCTTGGAGGATGCCTAGTTTATATAGATCTGACATTGGTAACCATATCCCAACTTCCTACCAAGATCTAGCCTCAAAAAGGGCCCAATATCTCCCAATAATGACCAAAATCTCCAAAAACATGCCTATAAAAAAAAAAAAAAAACCATTGAAAATCTTATCATATAGTTAAAAACCCATATTATGGATAATATTGGGCACAACCCCCAAATGCATTGGCCCCTATTCCTATGGGTGGGCTTGACGTGACCGTGCGCTCGTAGTGAATTCGTTAGCTTCTTAGTTCTTGGCTCTGGTCATATGGCAAAATCCCTGAATCCATGGGCTAAACATTGAACTGGCCCCTGGTCTAGCACCCTGGTTGGCTGGCTAGCTCGACCGATTAAGGGCCAACCATATCAGTGTTAATCATTTGTGAAGTTCTGGAGTCGGGTCTTATGGAGTGAAACCCTGAAACCAAGGGATGGAGTCTATGAACTGGGGCTATACCCCTATTCATATTCCCTCACCATTTAGTCGAAGGTCTGGTTATATTGAAATGGTCTCATGGTCAAACTTTGTGCCAGTGGATGGGGCTAGCCCAACCCTAGATACTAAGAAACAAGTGTGGGTGGGATGGCTAGCCCGACCCTAACAAGACTATAGCCAAGATAGAGGTCGTGGGTTTAACCTTGTCCGATCCATACAAGTTTTGTAATAACAATATACCAACCAATGGGTTCCATGTGGAATCCCACGTCTTTGCCATGTGGCACCACCTCATTTGTCAATTTTCAATGCCACATGTCAAGAAATGATTGGTCCAACTATGCCACAACATACTCCCTGTCATCTGACCATACCTTTCCATGTGTCGACATACGAACATGCCATGTGTCACCCTTGTAGTGGTGACACATGTCACTTACCGGTTGGTCCACCTATCCTATCCATGTCAACGTTCATATGCCCAGTCATCCTGCCACATGTCACCTCCAAAATCTACCAACTATGCATGCCACGTCAGCTATACATTCATATGGCCTATACAGTCAGCCACCACGTGGCCCTATACGGGCTGTATGGACTGTACAATCATCCTTTTTTTGCTTGTTTGGCAAAACAAATAGATCTCCATAACTTGAGCATACGACATCTGTTTGAGCATATTCAAGTTGTGTTGGGTTTGTACCAATGAGATCTACGTAAATGTATGTTTTGAATCCATTCTGAGAAATTTTGTTTTTATGCCTTTATGAGCCCCATCAAGCTCCTAGATCCAAATCTGGATTACACCTCCCCACTTAAGGACCTTTTGGTCCCCAAAACATTACTAACCAGTCATAAAGATTGGGATAGGCCACTAAACTTGTTCCATGTCTTTGAACTCTATCATGTGCACCTGTCTCATCAAGATCAATTGTAACACAATCATGAAAACTAACAACATATTGTTAGCCATTTGTAGCCTGCCACATATTAGTGAATCCACTATCATCCATGTAGACAACATTATTAATGATAGCATAAAAACTATGAATACAAATGAGCTGACATGTTTGTAATATGTGAACAACATTAGCTTATCTTGCAACAAACTGTGATTGATTTTCCATTCTACAATAATCTCCTTTTCTTACCTAAGATCGATTACTTGACTTGAAACAATTATAGGTTTGTTTCTTTATTGAGTTGCCTTCTTTAATTGTTCCATAGTTTGAAGAGGTTTATTTGCGTTTACTTGATGAGCATGAACCTCATATTCTTGACCTGCTTTGGTTAAATGATATTGATTCTTTTCCCTGTAGAAGATTTATTTACAATCATACAAGTATGGACTTCCTAAGACCATTAAAAATTCACTTAGTGGCACTACATCACATTTTAGCTCGTCCACATACTTAGATGAAATTGCAAATTTTAATGTGAACTGCTTTGTTATGTGTAATTGATGGTTGTTTCTTATCCATTTAAGTGTGTAAGGATTATGATGTATCTACGTTTTTAATACCAATTTCTTAACCAATTTCTCTAAAATTAAGTTAGATTGAGATCCACTATGTAACAATGTATCAACCTTAGTGTGCCTCATGATGACCCTTATGTGAAACAAGTTACATTTACAATTAAATCCTTAACCAATTTTACCTGTCATACCAACCAATGAGACCTTAGATTCATCACTTGAATCTGATCCCAAGTCTCTGGGTCGAGTTGCTACTATAACTTTTTTCCTCCCTTTCTTTTCCTTGAACCACTTTGGCCTCTTCTCGGGATGCAATTTCCAACAATGGTCCTCATCATGCCCCTCTTTCTTACGATGCTTTCAAGAGGGATTCTCTTCCTTTCTTTTCACTTCAATTGACTTCTTTCCATGCCATTTCCTCTTGTTCTCTTTCCTTCAAGACGATTCCCCTGATACACAAACACTTGTTTTCCCTACTTCAATGTATTTTGCTTGAACAGAAACCTCATCAAGATTAGTTGGTCCAAACATGAATACAATATTTTGAATATGTGTCGGTAAACCTCCTATATAATTCATAAGAGTTTCTTGAGTATGTAAAGGAATATGTAACCTCAATGCCATTTTACAAAATCCATCTATGTATTCTTGCATTGTTTGTCCTTTTCTTAGTTTTAAATATTGTCATTCAATCAACACTTTCTCTTTATAACCCAAAGGATAGAATTGCTTTCTAAGTGTAGAAATAAAACTTTTCCATGATGGAAATACATTACCCATTTGTTGTGTGCCATTTTGCAACTTTCTTTGCCACCATATGAGTGATGTGCCTAGAAGTCTCAATGATGCCAACTTGATTTCTGTGGCCTCATCCTTGATCTGTTGTACACTGCAATAGACCTCCACCTCTCTGATCCAATTTTTAAGTCTCTATGCATTGAATTCACCATCATATATGGGTAGTTCGAATTTAACATCAAGTTTTAATAAATTTATTTCATTCTTATGTTTATGAACATGTTTCTTTGCATTGGATTTAGATCTTGAACTTGAAGAAGAAGGAGAAGAAGGAGAAGAAGGAGGTGAAGATGGTGGTAAAGGAGGAATTTGAGGTGTATCCTCTCCTTATTCACTTTTTCCATTTGAATATTCACCAAGAAATGGTCTCTTTTGTTCCAAGTAATCCTCATACAAAACCTTCATTAGTTCCGACATGGTGAATTTTTTTTTCAAAAATCTTTCTCATCCTAAGAAAGTCCCTCTTACAATGCCATCCTTTCACTTTGACAAGTTCTATTTCTCAATATAATCAATGGATTCTCTTCAACAAGCTCTCCTTCACCGTGATGTATATTTTCCCTGGTTAACATGGAAACCTCAAATCCAAAAGTCAACTAGCTCTGACACCACTTGATCCGAAAAGATCTTTTACACAACTATGGTTGAGTTGTTTAGCATGTGTTAATCAACCATTTAGGAATCTTAATGAAAGAGGAAGAAGTATAGAAGAATCATAACATCCATATGAACATATATAGATATGAAATAAATCATAAACAATAGCAAACCATAAACACCAATGTGATAACGAAGTTCTACAATCTCGCCTACATCTTCGGGCCTTTGTCGCAGTGGGTGAGGATTTATTATTTTTGTTTAAAGATCAATAAGTACATGAAAACAGTACCAAAATGTTACAAAAAAGATCTGGTCTTGTTCTACCAGATCTCTAGAACCCAATAGAATAAACAAAAGTCAAATCGAATGACCCAAGCTTCCAGTAATGGTAGGCAAAGTTGCGCTCCTCAATAGCTTCCTTGCATGAAAATGGATTTTCCTTGGAAAATATTTATCAGAATTCTTTTTTGAATGTCCCCCCATGGCCTCAAGAAATCTTGGTTGATATAGGTCTGAATTTGGTAACCATATCCTAACTTCCCCCCAATATCTGGCCCAAAAAAGGGCCCAATATCTCCCAATAATCACCAAAATCTCCAAAAACAGGCCTATAAATCAATAAAAATCCATTAAGAATATTATTGTATAGTTAAAATGTCATATTATTTCTAATATTGGGTGCAACCCCCAAATGCGTTGGCCCCTAGTCGTATGGGCGTGCTCCATGTGACCTTGTGCTTGCACTGAATTTGTTAGCTCCTTAGTTCTCGGCTCTGGTCATATCGTGAAATCCTCGAATCCAGGGACTAAACATTGAACTTGCCCCTGGTCTAGGGCTAGCCCGACTGATCGGGCACCAACCATATCAACACTAACTGTTTATGAATTTATGGAGTTGGGTCCTATGGAGTGAAACCCTGAAATCGAGGGCTGGAGTCTATGAACTGAGGCTATACCCCTAACCATACCCCTGCACCATTTAGTGGAAGGTCTAGTCGTCTGGCAATGGTCATGTGGTAAACATTTGTGTGGAGGGATGGGGCTAGCCCCATCCCTTTCTTCGCTCGGAAATTATAACATTTCAAACTTAAATATAAGTTTGAATACATAGATAATAAGAAACAAGTGTGGGCATGTTGGCTAGCCCTACCCTACCAAGACTATAGCCCAGACAGAGGTCGCAGGTTCAAACCTTGTCCGCTCCATACAATTTTTGTAATAATGATAGACCAACCAATGGGTGCCACATGGAAGCCCATTTCTGGGCCACGTGACATCACCTCATTTGTAAATTTCCAATGCCATGTTTCAAGCGATGATTGGTCCAGATCTTCCATAAACTATGCCCTGTCAGCTAACTGTACCCTTCCACGTGTCGACATATGAATGTCCCACATGTCACCCTTACAGTGGGGACATGTGTAACATCCCAGTTCATCCACCTGTCTTGTCCATGCCAGTGTTCGTATGCCTAGTCAGACTACCACATGTCATCTACAGAAGAAACCAGTTGTTATTGCCATGTCAGTTGTATGCTTGTATGACCTGTATAGTCGGTTGCCATGTGACAATGTACGGACTGTATGAACTGTACAGTCATACTTTTTTTGCTTGCTTTGAAAAATTAACATATTGCCATAAATTGAGCAGACAACATTCGTTTGAGCCTGCTGAAGTTGTGTTGGGTTTGTATCAACGAGGCCTATGCACACATCCGTTTTGAAGCCATTCTGAGAAATTTTATTTTTAGGACTTTCTGAGCCCCATCAATCTCCTAGATCCAAATATGGATCAATATACCTCAATATATATCATTAGATCTCAGATATATACCAACCGTCTACTACAACAATTCTACCTCAAAAGCATTCACTCCAACAAGTGTAATGCAAAAAAAATACCTCTATACATGTGCCAATAATATGCTTCAATAGACTAATAATGTATCTCTATCTAGTATCACATTACCCATGATATAACTCATGAATAAAGTGCCATAATCTTATTGATAATTACCTAGCATAACCAACACTATACATTAACAAAAACATCACAACCCACATACTAGAGTTTGTACCATGCATCCATGATAGGCCTTAAGCACATGCTCCAAAAACTCAACCATATAACATCACCATTATTTCATCAAACACATACACAGAAACCTTTATTCATGAAAACATGAAACATACCATATTATACCCTACATAAACTATAGTGTACCATCAAACCATGTTGCAATTCATATGTACACCCTTTTTCAAATCTTTTCCTTGGGTACGCGAACTGTATTTAATCCACCTCAAATATGTACACAACCTTTACATACTAAAACTGGTGTATGTACGTAATTTTTCCCACATTAACCCATGTATTCCTCAAAAAACACTTAAGCTTGAGCTTGCCTCATGGAAGCCATTCTTTTCTAGCTATTTAGTCTTCTTCACCCACTTTTGAGCAAGTCTTGGTTTCTTAGTACTTTTACTCTGAGCTTCCATCCTTTCAACATTATCTTTCTTCCATGATATTCTTTCCATATCATATAAATCATTTGTCATTGAATTTCTCCTTGAATTCCAGGAATCCTAGGGTTTGCGGCCAAACCCACTACAACTGTAACATCTCACTGTGTGACAATGTGCAACAATGTATCCCACAAGATTACATATCCAACATATTAAGATGTTATTGAATATTCCAACATCTTTCCTGCCTGCAATCCAAATCTTTGTGACCATATTCATTACATGAGAACCAATGACCATAAAAAACATTTTCATACATGTCCTTTTGTGTAAACCTTGAAGGTGTCCCTTTTCTAAATTTTGTTTGAGGTTTAGGACCGATTTGTTATGATATTATGAATGTTTCATTGCTTACAACTTTCCTTCCACCCTTTGAAAATGAATGATCTACATCATGCTTCTTAGAAGTGCTAGATTAAGAGTGTGTTGCCTCCTTATTGTATCCAAGACTAGATTTATCATTTGGTGGTCTTTGACTATCCAAGATTGTTGAGTTGTTCATGAAATTGATATGATTTTTTTTATTTCTATACTTTCCTTCTGATATCAACAACTTATGCTTCCAACTTATGACACGATTCTTCCTTTTTATTTACATGATTCTTCAATAGTTACTATATCATTTTGGATTTTTCAAGTTGGGTCCTTAAATTGACATTGATTTGAAGGATTTTTCTAAGATCATCATCTACCTTATTCATTTATTATTCATGACTAATTATAAAAATCTTTAGTCTCTTGATCTCTTCTTCCTTTTCTTCTAATTGAATCTTTTGTTCAGATATGACATTTTTTGTTTCACTTTCTTCTTGTTTCTTGAGTATTTTTTTTAGTAGGGATATTTTTACACTTCTTTCAAAATTTTAGTTAGAAACCACTTCAAACATATTATTAATTCATACTTAGCTACTTCCATGTATCAAAAACATTCATTAATAAAACTATAAACCATCACCATAATAAACACAAAGAACATGAGATATATGTGTAATATTTTTGTATTGTGTGTTATAAGATACTACAATATCTGGGGCCTATCAACACCAACCCAAAATATCACCAACTCCAAGATATTACCAGCTCTCAATAAAAGACCCAACTTGCATATCTTAACACCAACTGAGATGTGAGGAATCCAATCCTCAAGTACAAGACCCATTTCGTAGACATAAAACAATCTGTCAAAACATACCAGCACATAAATGACATTTCTATATTACAACACATGTATGTATGCAAACTTCCCTCTCTCAGCCTACGTACACCTTAAGAAAACTAGGGTTTTCCATCTTTCTGCAACTTTGAAAGTTTTGTACCTTCATACCTTCACTTCCTCTATCACATCCACCTGCAATATGTCACTGCAGCCAACTTGTTCCATCTGTACCATGACATCAAGGAAGAATCTCAAACAAGCTATGCATTTCCATCATGCATACATTATCATACAACATAGATATCCCTCAACCATATCAAAATTATAACATACATAATAGTTTTGATAACTCAACCAACCATCCAACATATACCATATCTAGATACCAAAACAACCATACCAAGAATTCCTTAAGAATTCACCATACCATAAGAAAGAGTGATCATTAAAATGAACATGCAACCATACCAGAACTTATGTAGATGATCTAAAACTATAGAATGTTTCCCTCAGAATGTGCTTCAGACTTCAAGGACCTGGCACCAACATCTACTCAATTTTTTATGACCTTTTCAGTTCTACGCTCTTTGTACTTCTACAACCCGTGTATGCACACTACATCAAGCTTGATAGCCTGAATATTTATGCGACCTCCTCCACTACAACCCACGTACTCTTTAGAAGCTAGGGTTTTATGAAGCTTCAAAACTTTCTTCATCAACCCTCCTTTTCTATCGTAGACTTGCATAACCTCACAAGTATCAATGAGTACCTTCAATAAACATTTCACAAGTTAATAGATATTCAATATTCTCAAAGATCATTATCATAAGAGACCCTTTCTCTCTTATTTATACTCACCAAGTATCTTGTTCTAGGGGTTATCTTCTAGCCAACTTCCTTTGTTTAGGGATAACCCACTTACAACCAATTTGTCCACTTACAACCAATTTATCCACAAATAGTAAATTCACCACTTCTAGTTGCAACTAATTTATTTTTAATTATTTTATTTTTGAAACAACTTAACTCATGATTAACTCCTAGTCACAACCACTTTGACTAGTACAATTCTTCTCGGATCTTCTAGAATAATTTTACTTATTTGACCTTCTAGTGGCTTGTAGATAACTCATGAGGGTTCTCCAACTTCACTAAGCCCATATCTCCTCAACCTTGAGGAACTACGTGAAGTACCACATATCATCGAAAACATCATGACATTTACTATTCATATAGAATAGTATTACCTGCATATTCACTAATTTGCATGCCTTTATACCACAAACAAACTTGGGTTCCTTAACCGCACTACTAGGATTACTCAACCACCTAACCATTTGGACTTTGCGAAAATTCTTCCCATGAAGGATTTCACCATAAGAGGACCACTTTGGAGTTCATCCATTTGGTACTTCCAATATAGAAATATTCATGATCATCGAATAACTTGGACATGGCATTCAATGATACAACTTCCTTTGATATCAACTTTGACATCAATGAAAACACATCACTATGACACCACTTGACATCAATGCTTTGACATCAATGACAACATAGTACAACAAGCCTTCCATAGTGATCCACAGGTATAATAATAGACCCACGAAACCTGAAATAAATGCTAGAGTTCCACAATTACATAATAAATATGTCACCCCTACTTCAATAACGACATGTAAGATTACCTAAACTCAAAACATTGAATCCATCGACCACCTACTCACTAAAGAATTTAATACACCAACATTCCCAATGCAACACAATTGCATTGAGCATATTATAAATAGATTCATGTGTATGTGTGTGTGTGCATATATATATATATATGTGTGTGTGTGTGTGTGTGTGTGTGTGTGTAAATTTTATTACATGTAAATGTATATAATTATTATCTATATTATACATGAACATATATAAATAATTAATATAAATTAATATAATTTTATATACGTCTAACATATATAAGAACATGAGTAGGCCTAATGGTTAATAACATGTGTTCCCACACAAATTCAAATCCATAGGAGGTTAGGGTATGTATACTTCCATAGACTTTAGCAATCAAATAACTACTAAGAAAGTATCATAAACCAATTTCATGTATGACTTGGGGTGATCTTAAAATAGATTATTATTATTATTATATTATAATAACAATATATTTAATCAAACATAATTATCTACATTTTACCATACATATACATATAGAGATTAATTTATATACACACATAATATTCTAGTTACCTATATTAACA
>JASDQU010736073.1:98598-112161 GCA_032191745.1 Picea mariana
TGGATGATGAAAACCTAGACCAATAACATGATCACCTCTCCATAGTCTTCAAGAGCATAGGCTACAGGGAAAAATACATTAATAAATCGATGAATAAATCCCTAAATAGAGAAAGTAATAGACCTAATCCCCTTAACAACCAAACCCCAGTACAATAGCCTACCTTCCTTACATCTAAGGAATAACTGATAGGATTTCCAATTTCTTGAGAAAGAAAGAGATTAAGACGTCCTTTAAACCCTCATAAACCATCAAACAAAAAATGAAATTCGTAAAAGATAAGATTAACCCTCATACATGTAAAGGAGTTTACAAAATAGAATTTTCATGTGATAAATGCTACATACGAGAAAATCCTCATTCCTTTCAAATCAAGATCAAAGAACATGGAGTGGATATCAAGAATGAACATACCCGTACCTCATCTTTAGCCAAACACTCCCTTTCATCCAAACACCACATGCACCTAGAAGACAAAAATCTTTTAGCAAAGGAAGATTGCTTCTTCAAACGTTGAATCAAGGAAGATTTTAAAATCCTTAAGCATCCCAACAACGTGAAGAAAGACAGTGGTCTATAAATTACTAAAAATGGGATTCCTTTGATCTGATATAGATGTATATGGTAATTTACGCTTTAACACTAAAACAAAGGTACATCTCTTTCACCTCCTTCTTCCTATTAAACACTTTAATTTATTTGGGGGACCTTCTCACATTTTAATAAACTAAGCAAGTTTTTAAATTAATAACCCTTTCCTCAAACCATATTTTATGCTAAATTAATATTTTTCTAGAAATCAAAATTTTTTAAATTAATCTAACTCTAATAAGATTATAAATCCTTTGCCCAAAGGGGTTGGATCCAATGGTGGAAAGCGAGGAGTTTTTCACCATTGGGCAGGGTTCAATTCTCGTGAGGGCTTTACCTGGAGCCATGGGGACACCTTGAGGTAGTGGTCGAATGCGTGGTCTTCAAATTTTTTGTCCCCGAGGTGTAGAAAAATCAGTGATGGAGTGTGTTGTTAAGCCACTCTGTGTTGAAAAGTCACTGGTTCAAAACTTGCAGCAACCATGTTAAGGGTTGGTGTGGCTCAGATCAGGTGCGATCCCCGGGTGATTTTGATGGCTTAGATGCCCCTGAGTCTCAGTTTCTCAAGCCAAAGGTTAATCCTGATGCCAAGAAGGTCCGGACCAATTAACAAACAAACCAAAAAAAGATTATAAATCCTTTGAACCCTTCCTTAAATCTAATCATCTTCTCTAATTTTATTTTTAATATTTTTTGACCTAACCAATATAAAAAACAATTACCCTATTTCTAAATATTACATTAATAAAACCTTTTTTAATACTTCATTAAATATCTTTTATCCTTTCTATTAAACTTAATATTTTATTTATCAATCTTAGAAAAATGAAAAATTAATAATTTCTTAACTCTTTTTATTAAAATTCTAGGGTTTCTTAGAGCGGACTTGCTAGGTTTTCCACCTGCTTTGGTTTTCAATATTTATCTCTTCTCTTCTTTTTCTTTTTTTAGATGTCCTTAAAATGGGTCCTGATATGGATTATAATCATCAGCTTCTGATTGTAAATATTGTGGTTTCTATGAATCCTCCAAACAATTCTTCCCACAAAAATATGATTGTTCATATTTGTTCCTTGTGCGGTAGGGAGACTCTGGATGAAATCCGTCTTATAGAAACACTTAGAGTAAATATCCAAAGAAGACTAGTAGATTTGGAATTTCTAAAAAACTGTTGAGATAACGAAGTCTTACCAAAGTTTGCCTGCATAGATCATAGAATGAACAAAAAAATGTAACAGTGTAGCTTTTTACATGTTAGGTATATCCCTAATTAAAAATGAAATTAAGAAAAACATATTCTCCTTAGAAAACCTCTCAAAAATCATTCTTAAACTACACCTGAAACTGGTGCACATGATTTTTCCTAAACTATAGAGAACCATCAACACGTTAGATTCTCTTAAAGAAGATAAAGAGAGATGTGTAGTGCGCATGAGATATAAGAGGAAACTAGACAGGTTATTGAATAGAAACCAAGGAGAAAACAAGGTTAGAAACCACGCCAATGGTAAGAAATTAATCAACCTCTCGTCACATGAACTCGACAAAGCCAAGATTAACGTTCTTGAGAAAGGCTTGAACTTTGCGATGTCACCTACCTCTGTTCCAGTAGATATGTTAATCTGTTGCATTGAGGATAGTATAAAAAACCTAGCGGACAATGACAAAGATTGTGTTAGACACAACTGTGCCATCATCGTCACGATATTGAAACCCCCAAAGAGAAAAATCATTAAATAAGAATGCCTAGTCATTATGAACATTATGAACAATACAAACTTGGGTATTCTCAGAGTTAATAAAGGTGGTTCCATAGTAGTGATGAATCAAGTATATTACAACAAAAAAACGATTGATCACCTATTCTAGTGTGGTAGCTACAAAATGATTTCTGGAAACCCTATCACAAATATTATGACAGAAGTAAAGATAGCTATAAAAAACTCTATCATAGATGAAATATTAAAAAAGTGACTTCTCCTGAATAGAAATATCACCCCAAGAATCTATGGGCTACCTAAACTTCACAAAATCGGCGTTCCTCTGAAACCTATACTAAACACAATTAATTTTCTAACTTATGAATTGGCCAAGTATGTAGAAAATATCCTTATCCCCTTAGTAGGCCACAGAGATTCCTTCATTAAGCACTCTAATGATTTCTTCAAAATCATCAAGAATGAGAAATTAAAACCCGAAGACATCCTTATTATCTTTGATGTTGTCTCCCTTTTCACCAAAATCCTACTAGATGAATCTATCAAGGTTGTTAAAGAAATGACTATTACGAGGAAAATCTCTCTATGGCTAGGGGTAAACTGCAACTGATGGAAATGAATGCAAAAATAAACTCTATTCTCAAGTATGTTATATAAACAAATATGCTAGTAAGACAAGATAAAAGGCCTACCTCATCGAGATGAACAATGGATTCCACCGTTGAGCACTTGACCCAAAGCAATATGTCTGCAACTAGTCCTTGACAACCAAGCAAAGCAAGCATATGGTTATAATACATGATGTTGGAAATTTCAATAACATAATCCATTAATATACATAATAAATACGCGCATGGAATAATAATTAAAATATTTGCAAGATATCAATTGGATGAGAAAAGAGTATTTCTATTAATATATGATCAACATAAGTGAAAATTTTAGACTTCTGTGTCGGCATGGTTCGGAAGCGAGAAACTAATTTCCTTCCAGCTAGGCCTCCACCACTTCAATCCTCCTCCAAAGGAAAGCTCGTAAAAGAGAGACAATGAAGTTCTAAATCAATAAGGGAAGAGCTTGGGGGAATTATGTTCAGACTTAAAGGACAAAGGGATGCAGACTCAATATAAAGAAAATAATTTCTCTAGAGTAATTTTGCTCTCAAAGTTGAATTCTTTCTCCTCCTTTACATAGCTCGGAATTGGCCCATTTATAGCCTTCAAATGGAACTGAAGGGTCGAGTCAGAATGTTTCCAGTATATGGAAGGCCAAGGATCAAATATCTCCCATTGTGACATGGAAACAAGACACCATTTTTCAATTTTGGCCACAAATCCCGATGTACGTAGGTTGTAGTGGTTTAGCCTATGTATACACATGATGTATAGTAGGCAAGGTTTGTATATGTGGAAAAAATGTATTTTTTAGCTTTGGAATTTTCTAAAAGGGGTGAAAAGTCTGCATCGAGAAATGGAAAAAGGCCCTTTGTGAAATATTTCATAGGGTGAGGTAAATATTGCTATAACATATGCCGCTTAATGTGTCAAGTTAGAGGATTATCTGCGATGGTTAAAATACATTATAAAAACCCAGAAGTGGAGCTATGGGGAACTAACATGAAGAACTAGTTGTTCATTACATTTTTCATTAACTTTGTATGCATGGCTGTCAATTTGAATTACACTACAGATCCATGTGAAAATATACCAAACAACTGTCCGTGGCCATGAATAGTAAAATAAAAATATTGTTACATGCCAAAGGTTGTCATAGTCATGAATAAGGCCCAGTAGAAATAATCGCAAAATGAATCTGAAGACATCTATATACGATGGAGTACAATATGATCTCCCATGATCATTGAAGTCATATAGTTACGAGTCCAATGAAAAGAAGGCAAGAGCTCAGGAAAGTTGCAGCCACATACTGATGTCTTCAAGTCTTCTACACAATCCACCAAAGGTGCAAGTCTAGATCATGTGAATCAAGGAGTTGAGATCGAACATAAGGAGACAACGTTTGATTACCGGTCATTGAGGTATATCGTTAACAAACGCGAGATAACCTATTGATAATGAAATTAGGTATTAAGGCACTAAGTACATTCTTACAAGTCTGAATAAAGGAGTCGGGGTCAAACAATTGAAGAATCCATCCATCATGAGAAATTGATGTATTCCAAACTATCGATGGTGAGAGAACCTCCCACTAATGACTGCAATCCTCAAGGTACTCATAAGACTCTAGGTCTCATTTACAGAATATATGAGTTGAATTCGATGGAAGGAGACTTGTTGAAAGGAGAGCATTAAGGCATCTCTCATGATTTAACACGAGGTACAAAGCATGAGCTTCATGATTTGGAGGAAATTGGACAAAGAACATGTTCACAAACCAATGACCTTGTGTGTTGTTTGCATGTACCAAGTGGAAGCAGTACAAGAAAAAGACCCTCTGAATAGCAGCCAATGAGGAAAATTGCTGACAAAGGAGAGGAAACAACCAATAAGGATAACAACATCCCACACACTGCATGAATCCCAATGTGTGAATATATTTATTGTCATCGAAAATAAGGGAAACCACCCAGTCAATGACCAACGATGAAATATCGATTTTTGGGTTAAAGGTTACCTACTATAACATCCCCAAAAATAAATTATTTAAAGTCTGAAAATACTTAGGAGTTTATTTATGTTTTTGGTAAATTCAAAATTTGGAAAATTATTGCCATTTATGGCAATTTCGAATTTCAAATTCAATTAATTGTAAATTATGATTATGATTGTTGGAAAAAGATTTGATTTGACCCAACCAACTTTTTGACTATGATAGTTGTAAAAAATAATATTTTTATATTTATTGTGGATAGACAAATGGGATAGCCAGGTTCAAATCAGCTAATGATGACTCCATGAGTGGGGAACATGTTGGAACTACCTTTGGGATGAATGTTACAAGTGGGAAATCGAGAATTTGGCCATTGGTAGCCCCTGAAAATCAGGGATTTGGAAAGATGCAAAAATTCCCAAGGGGAAAATACCTAAGCACAAATGATTTTGGATAAATATAGAATATGGGAGGAGGTAGGATGCTTCCTAGTATTCTAGGGAAATAATTATCTCTTGTTGTTATGAAAACTATTTTCTGAGTGTGAGGCAAGGAGAAGTTGTTGGAGCTGAAGAACTATTGTTGAAGAGGGGTTATGAAGTTCACCCTCATGGGTTCATTGTCAGCCTAGCGGGTGAACGAAGAAAGTAGATTTGTTGTTCCATTCTATGGTTGGGAGGAACTTGGTTGGTCCTTTTTTTATCCCAGATTTTGTTTAGATAATTATTCCTATCTATTGTTTGTTGAATTATTTTATTGTGTGATGGATAAGTGAAATGAAATGATTTGTAGGATGAACCTTGGAAGTTGATTATGTTATGAAATAAAGTAATAGGGTTATTGGATGTTAACTTCTTAGGTAAAGTTTGAGTTTGTTAATAAAATAAGTACTGAAGTTGTTATGTATTATCTGTTGTAATTATGGTCCGATTGTAGTTAATGAACTCAGCAATGAAACCCTGGTGTATTAGCTATGGTAGGTATCTAGTAGATACCTGCAAGTCAAATAAAAATATATTTTTAGCACTATTTAAATTTCCTATAATACATGTGAAGTATTTACACATGGATACTCAGTTTTCTTTTCCAAGTTCTATTCAACTGTACAAATGTTAAAGGAGATTTTGGAAGTAAACTTGATATTTGATATATATATATATATATATATATAGAGAGAGAGAGAGAGAGAGAGAGAGAGAGAGAGAGAGAGAGGGGTATGGTTGTAGGGTAAATACGCAGGACTATTGTGATAGTTAAGTATACCAAACAAAATAAATGCCAAATGATAAATTAGAAAAATTAGCCATATATGCATAGATAGATATATAAATATATGTATAGTTGCTGTAACAAATGTTGCATAACTATTTTTCACATCTAACTAATCGTACAGTAAGGTTACCATTTCTTGGGCATGTGAGAAACTGAGTAAATATCTTATTATTATGTCTATGCTACCTGTATAGAGTTTTACAGTCCAGTTATTCCACCCCACACGGTCCTCCTTTGATATACAATAACTCGAGAGAAAAGACTCTTTAAATTAAAACACATAATTAGCCCAGTAAGTTAGATAAGTAACCAAACTCTGCAATGCTAGGATGCATAACTATGAAACAACAAAATTATCATAAAAAGGTATTTTCCTTTCCTGTTCATTCTATAACAATTATAGAGATAAAGAATCAACCATGTTTATGAGCTTGAACGATTTTCTTCCACGATGATAGAATTCTAGAATAGAATCACATCATTTCCTTAGAAAGCTAAGGCACCCCCTTAAGAGCAGTAAAATGAAACGCGAATAAATTTTCTTATGCATGGCATGGTACTGAATCTAGAATTTTGAAGGCTCGAAGTCCCTACAAGGAAACATAAATTCATCATTAGAAATTATCCAACAAAAGTTAAATGAGTGTAACATTTACTAGAGTGAATTAAGAAAGGAAATTTTGCAGAAGTTCACTCAACTTACGATTTGGGAAAACTGATGTCCTTTTTCCATTCGCGTTTTGGTTGAGAAGACATCCCCAGGCCGAGGGCGAAAGTTGACCAAGAAATTCCTGATGGGTACCATCGTAACAACAAGGTTCCCATCATTAGACTTGTTACCAAATTGTCTAAATCAAACCTTTCAGGAAATAAATAAATAAACAACAATAACACCACAAGAATTGCAAATCCGAACTACAATGTTTCGCGTGGTATGTGTATGTTGAATGCATGAATCAAGTCTGGGTATCGATTTAAATATTTCATGCTGAAGAGAATGCATTGCTCAAAAATTTAAACACAGATTTAAATGCTATATTCCAAATTCATTTATCAAAGTCTAAACATTGATTGACTATCTATGTTGAAGAGAATGCATTACTCGAAGTTTTAAATACAGAGTTAATATTATATGTCGAATACCATGCATCGAATGGTATTTCACATACATAGACAATGATATCAATGGAATGAAATAAATTAACCCCAAATTTAATTGTAGACTTAAATAATTGCATGTTGGAGGGTGTTTCTTAATAAATTATTGAAAGCAAAGAACCCCACTTTATATATATAGATATATATCAAATGGAAAATACAATAATCTTTTAAAAATAAATTACAGTCGTAGGAGTAAACTAATGGTTTGAAGGAATCTATAGAGTGGTTGACTCCTAAGAAAATGCAATATAACAATACCCAACAGAGACAAAGAAATGTTATAACATCTTATCGAAAAGAAATTACTTTTACCTGAACAGAGTGGAACATGAAACACATAGTGTGGGTTTTCGAGGTGCATATTGAGGAAAAACTTATACACTCATGTTTTCCAGATATCCATCAAGCTTATGGAAGAGTATCAATCTATAAGTCTTTCCCATACCCTACTAAGCCTACATTATGGACTAGAACTCCCGCGCATATTCATAGAGACTCAACACTAGGTCATAGTGCATAAACATAGGGGAAACCCATAAAAGAGAATAGAGGGATGACGAGAAACCATATGAGTAAAATATATACATTAACCACGATAAATTTCCTGTACAATATTTTTGAAGTCAAAAGAAAGAATGCGGAGCATCGAGGTTTCATAAAGGTTTTAGAACAAAACAGTAGAAAAGTATCCTTACTTGGTTTGAGGTGGCAACCAGTTAACAACTCAGTTATCTGTTCTTATTTCACCCAGGATGAACCTTCTCCATATCATATACACCAAATTGACTCTCCACAGACATCTTTGGAGAAGTTTTGAAGAGTGACAAAACCGAAAGGAGGGAACAAAACCTAATTATACCTTTGCAGAAGCAAAGTGAGAAATAATTAATGAACCTGTATCTTTCCATGTGACTATTGGGAGGTGGCCTACTCTGCTTTGGACACGAAGGCCAAACAACAGGCCTCTGAAGAGACCCTGCACAGACCACCATTAAGTGAATGTACATGTAATGTACCTCGATTTCGTCATAATTTTGTTTTTCTTCTAAGGGATGTTATTCTTAAGTTCCTTACAAAACTTTTGAAAAAAAGGAAATAAGCCTTTTACTTCCATTGTTAAGCTCTGGTATTTTGTTCAACTTATGAATGTCAATGATAAATTTACTACCCAATCCCACTATATAACACTTTCCTTTGAATTATTGAATCATACTAACATTTATATAAGGGTATATTTATATACTTGGTATTAACTTTAAATTGAAAACATAGCATAAGACTTAGGGTCCTAACCCATTTCCTTTCGACACATTCCATATCTGCGTGTAAGACTAAAACTCCAAGACCATACGAATAAGACGTTATGCCTAACGTATTGTATGTTGAGTTATTTACCTTATCGATATGATGGTTTTAACTTAAGTTGTTTAACTCTCCCATATATGACCAAAGTCCTCAACATGCTTACTCTGTAAAACAATTGGTTGGTTAAATGTCTTTCATTCATAATATAGCCTAATGGTTTTTCTAGTTAGAAATAACCCCATGCTAAAAAATTCATTAGCTCTACCAGACTTAGGCAAAGTATAATTAATTGGTGCTAACTGGGATAGTAGTGGATGGATATTTCCAAAACATATTTTCAAGGAGATCCACACCTTACTTTGCAATTCCATTAAATGTGAAAGGAGGTTTATGATAGTCAAGAGTAAAACCTCTAACTGACCATTAGGGCCAACCCTATACCTTCGTCCAACCCAAATGCTCCAGGTCACCTCTATCAAATGGTCACGCTTCCCTTGTACCTTCATCATTCATGCTACATGGGGTTCGTGCTTTAGAGTTACAGTAGTTTCTCTCTCATCTTTTTTGTGAAGCAATTTCGAAGTTGGGTTCTGTGTTTCTCTTAGTTTTCTTGGTGTGGGGAGTATGGTGGCTTGGATCACCTTCCAGAACTATTCCTTCCACTAGTAAGTGACCCTTCTATTCATTATACATTCTACTCAGTCGCTTTGCAAGGTTCTCGACCTTCTTTTCTTTGTATTCTTTCCAATGAATTCACATAGGTATCATTTTTCAGGTCTTTTGTTCTTAGGGTTAGTCATCTCCTTCATCCTGTATTTTCCTTATGTGCTAATACACGATGTGAGTATCTTAGAGAATTCACTAGACTATGGCCAAGATTTCCATCTAAGTTAGGGCTTCACACTGTGTTTGCATACTATACTTAATCATGATAACGTAAATTCATGGGGCTAGTTTTCAAATAACATTGCTATCCCGGTCTGTCGACCGAATTATCCCAGCTAATTGGAGTTGTACATTTTATGTCATACAATACCTCTAAGGAGATCAATTTAGATGAATTTTGGTACCCATTGTTATATGAAAATTCTACCAAGTGCAAGTAGTCTTCCCACTTACTTGGTTTTGTTCCTACGTACATTTAGAGCATATATTCTATGATTTGGTTTGTTCATTCAGTTTGTCCATTTGTTTGTGCATGATAACTCGTTCTAAAATTCAAATTAATATTTATCCCTACAAACAATTCTATCCAAAAAGAAGATGTAAATTTTACGTCTCTATCAGAAATCACCATTTTAGGAATGCAATGCAGTCTAAAAATTTATTTCATGAATATTTCAGCGATGTTAATAGCTTTAAAAGTAGACCTTGCAGGAATAAAGTGTACAGACTTACTAAGTTTATCGATTACCACCATAATGGAATCATTTGTTTCTGATTTTTAGGAAACCCTGTAATAAAGTCCAGTGATATAGTCTCCCATTTCCATTCTAGTAGTGGTAAGGCCTATAATAGGTCGGCCCGATGCTAGTGTTCATCTTTTACCTACTGACAATCTTGACATTTAGCTAAGTATTTTGTTGTTTCTCCCTTTAGATTAGGCCAAAAAAATAATTTTCTGAGTGTTGTTATCATCTTTTGGTATCCTGGATGACCAAATATGGTTTCTTATCCACTTCATCCAAAACTGTTAGCTTTAACTCTATCAAATCTGGTATGTATATCCTATTTTTAAATCGTAGTAGACCATTTTTATCAATACTCAGATCCGTTTTGTCTGAATTTTCTGTATTGTTTTGTAATTCTGCCACTGTCTTAGTGTAATTTTCCTCATTATTACCCGCAGTCTTATCCTTTGTTCAAGATCGCTTTCTTCCCTGCTAGTGTTGATTTCAAACAACCCATGAACTCTTCTTCTCAAAGCATCAGCTACTTTATTTTCATTAATCTTGATATGTCTTACCTCAAATTCAAATTTGCTCAAGAAGGCTAGTCATCTTGTTTTCCTTGCATTAAGGTCTGACTGACTAAAAGAATATTTCACACCGCTACTATCTATCAATAATAGAATTCTTCTGCCCATTATGTAGTGTCGCCACATTTTTAGGGCGTGTATTACCGCTGCCAATTCTAAGTCATGAGTGACGTACTTTCTCTCGTGTTCCTTTTGTTTTCAGGACTCATAACAAATAACATGTCCTTCTTGAGTTAGGACACCACCTAGTCCTTCTTTACTCACATCTACATAGATGGTAAAATATTTATCTAGATATAATACCTTTAGATTGTGTGCGGTCATTAATAATTCCTTTAACTTATTAAAACTATCTTGACACTTCAGTGACTAGTTAAACTTGGTCCCATTATTTTGTAATGATGTGATATGGCAAGAAATTTCTGAAAACCCCTCTATAAATCCACAATAATGATCGGTGATTCCCATGAATGACTGGATATATGCTACATCCTTTGGTACTGGCCATTCTATGATAGATCTTATTTTCTCAGGATCAACTCCAATACCTTTTGCAGATATTACATGTCCTAGGAACTATATTTTCTTCTGATAAAAATCACACTTATCAAATTTAGCATAAATTTTGTGCATCATTAAGGTTTGCAGAACTATTCTTAAGTGTTCTTCATGTTCTTCTTCTATTTTAGAATATACCAGAATATCGTCAATAAATACCAGCACAAATTTTTCCAAGTACTGACTAAAAATGTTATTCATTAAAAACATGAACGTGGATGGTGTGTTATTGAGTCTGAAAGGTATAAACACAAATTTGTAATTTCCATATCATGTACAAAAAACTGTTTTACTTATGTCTTCATATTTTATTCTAACCTGGTGATAACCAGATCATAGGTCCAATTTCCAGAAAATCTTTTCCCCACCTACTTGATCGAACAAATCATTTAGCCTAGGTAAGGGGTACTTGTTCTTAATAGTCATATTGTTTAATTGTTTGTAATCGATGCATAGTCTCTGATTTCCATCCTTCTTTTTCACAAAGTGGACTAGTGCTCCCCATGGTGAAACACTCGGTCTAATATACTCTTTGTCCAATAATTCATGTAGTTGAATTTTTAGTTCTGTCAATTCCAACAAACTTATTCATTCAGGTTCTTTAGAGATAGGTGATGAACCAGGTAGGAGGTTGATAGAAAAATCTATCTCCCATCTAGGGGTAATTCAGGTATTTCATCAGCAAATACGTCTTTGAAATCACGTAGAACAAAAAAGGCTTCCAAGTTCAGTTTATATTCTTTTTCTAACAGGTTTGTTACTTGGATGGGGTAAACTTGACAACCCTTTCACATGCATTTCTTGAATTGCATTGATGAAACTTGTCTAAATGATACTGGTTTTTGTATACCTTGGACTTTCCTAATAGTGTCATTTTTGTCTTTATACTTAAGTGTCTTTGAATAACAATATAGTACTGCTTTATGCTTTTCTAACCAATCCATTCTGATAATTACATCATAATATCCTAGTGGTAGATTGTTCAGATTCGTCCTTATGTTTTGGCCACCTAAATTGAACTCATAATCAGAAATAAAGTCAACCACTTTCCTTTTAGTCTTGTTGCTAGTTGCACCAGCCATGATTTTCCGTGTCTCATTTTCTTATGTTTATTTGACTCTACTATGCCA
Organism: Picea mariana; assembly: GCA_032191745.1. Classification (NCBI taxonomy): domain Eukaryota; kingdom Viridiplantae; phylum Streptophyta; class Pinopsida; order Pinales; family Pinaceae; genus Picea; species Picea mariana. The sequence goes on from JASDQU010736073.1 coordinate 110,922, forward strand.
GGAATCATATAACTTAACATATCTCCAGAATCAATTAAAACAGAAATTCGAGTGTTATCGATTTTACCTTCAACTTACACCACAGAGGACTAGTGGTCAGCTTGTCGGCCATCCACAAATGCATTTATCTGATGCAAGCTTTTGCCCACATCTCCCACCATTGAGGCTTCCTGCAAGTTGTGAACAAGAGTTCTGGTTGTTGGATTTAAACGTAGATAGTTCCTCCTTAGATGAAGTTCTCCACATTCCCATCACTTTTATGGTTTGCGGGGGCTATCCCCAAACTTCTTTGTTCCCAGATTTATTGGTTTACCATTGCCTTATACATTTGGATTATTGGAGTGAAAATATTTTTTTGGAAGGATTTTTGCTGCATTTTGATAAGGAGCTAGTTGGTATCCCTTCTTCCACTGGTTCATTCGGTCTTGCTTCTTATCCTTCCAATCCTTGGGAAATTTTTTCCACTGTTTGTATTGGCCATAACTCATTCGTTCTTTCCTTAATACTTCACTTAAGGACTTGGGGTTATCAAAATCGATTATGTCCTTGTAAAACTGTGGTAAACAACTTAGGAACCGCTGGATTTTTACTTTGTCCTCCTGGATATAAGGTATGAACCTTAGTAATTCCAGGAATTTGTTTATCAAAACCTCCATAGAGATTTGGCCAAGTCATAACTCATAAAATGCTTTGGTTTTTCTTTCATAGTAAGTTTCAGATAGGTATTGTTTCTTGAAATATTTCTTAAAGTCTTCCCATTCCATTTGTTTCTCTTTTATACCCTTGGCCAATTTCAGATCTTCCCACCAAATGTTGGCCTTTCCTTTCAGGTTATAGATAGCCATTTTGACCTTCATATTGCTGGAATAATTGTAGATCTAGAAATACTTCTTGATGTTTGGTAACCACGCCCCAACTTCCTCCCTTGTTTTGGATTTCCCATCAAAGGTAGCGGGTTTGATTTTCTTAAATTCTCCCTCAAGATGAACTACTTGTTTCGTTTTCCTGTCTGGTTTTGTTTTATCTTCAGCTGAAGGTGTACCTTTAGATGAATTATCCCCCTTTTCTCCGTCAGGACTAGAATTCTTGGAGGCCCTTTTAATGACCTCTTCTTCATGGTCATCGTCCTTTGGTCTTTTCTTTGTCACTATACTATGTAGCATGACCTCATTTATTTCCTGTTGTTCTTGATGTGCCTTCTTCAATTTCTCATTGTCTTCTTTTAATACTTGTAGTTCAA
>JASDQU010736073.1:118966-134756 GCA_032191745.1 Picea mariana
ACATGGTCTCCCACTTGAAATTTCAAGTGTCTTCTTTTCTGGTCCGCATAACTCTTTTGTTTGTCCTGTGCCTCTTTTAAGTTCTGTTGTACCTTTCTTAACGTACTCTCCATTTCTTGGAGCATCTATGGTCCAAACATGAGTCTTTCGACCGAATTATCCCAGCTAATTGGAGTTGTACATTTTATGTCGTACAATACCTCTAAGGAGATCAATTTAGATGAAGTTTGGTACCCATTGTTATATGAAAATTCTACCAAGTGCAGGTAGTCTTCCCACTTACTTGGTTTTGTTCCTACGTACATTTAGAGCATATATTCTATGATTTGGTTTGTTCATTCAGTTTGTCCATTTGTTTGTGCATGATAACTCATTCTAAAATTCAAATTAATATTTATCCCTACAAACAATTCTATCCAAAAAGAAGATGTAAATTTTACGTCTCAATCAGAAATCACCATTTTAGGAATGCAATGCAGTCTAAAAATTTATTTCATGAATATTTCAGTGATGTTAATAGCTTTAAAAGTAGACCTTACAGTAATAAAGTGTACAGACTTACTAATTTTATCGATTACCGCCATAATGGAATCATTTGTTTCTGATTTTTAGGAAACCCTGTAATAAAGTCCAGTGATATAGTCTCCCATTTCCATTCTGGTAGCGGTAAGGCCTATAATAGGTCGGCTAGATGCTGGTGTTCATCTTTTACCTACTGACAATATTGACATTTAGCTAAGTATTTTGTTGTTTCTCCCTTTAGATTAGGCCAAAAAAATAATTTTCTAAGTGTTGTTATCATTTTTTGGTATCCTGGATGACCAAAATATGGTTTCTTATCCACTTCATCCAAAACTATTAGCTTTAACTCTATCAAATCTGGTATGTATATCCTATTTTTAAATCGTAGTAGACCATTTTTATCAATACTCAGATCCGTTTTGTCTTATCCTTTGTTCAAGATCGCTTTCTTCCCTGCTAGTGTTGATTTCAAACAACCCATGAACTCTTCTTCTCAAAGCATCAACTACTTTATTTTCATTACTCTTGATATGTCTTACCTCAAATTCAAATTTTCTCAAGAAGGCTAGTCATCTTGTTTTCCTTGCATTAAGGTCCGACTGACTAAAATAATATTTCACACTGCTACTATCTATCAATAATAGAATTCTTCTGCCCATTATGTAGTGTCGCCACATTTTTAGGGCGTGTATTACCGCTGCCAATTCTAAGTCATGAGTGACGTACTTTCTCTCGTGTTCCTTTTGTTTTTGGGACTCATAACAAATAACATGTCATTCTTGAGTTAGGAAACCACCTAGTCCTTCTTTACTCGCATCTACATAGATGGTAAAATATTTATCTAGATCTAATACCTTTAGATTGTGTGTGGTCGTTAACAATTCCTTTAACTTATTAAAACTATCTTGACACTTCAATGACCAGTTAAACTTGGTCCCATTATTTTGTAATGATGTGATATGGTAAGAAATTTTGGAAAACCCCTCTATAAATCCACAATAATGATCGGTGATTCCCATGAATGACCAGATATATGCTACATCCTTTGGTACCGGCCATTCTATGATAGCTCGTATTTTCTCAGGATCAACTCCAATACCTTTTGCAGATATTACATGTCCTAGGTACTATATTTTCTTCTAATAAAAATCACAGTTATCAAATTTAGCATAAATTTTGTGCATCCTTAAGGTTTGCAGAACTATTTTTAAGTGTTCTTTGTGTTCTTCTTCTATTTTAGAATATACCAGAATATCGTCAATAAATACCAGCACAAATTTTTCCAAGTACTGACTAAAAATGTTATTCATTAAAAACATGAACGTGGATGGTGTGTTAGTGAGTCTGAAAGGTATAAACACAAATTCATAATGTCCATATCATGTACAAAAAAATATTTTACTTATGTCTTCATATTTTATTCTAACCTGGTGATAACCAGATCATAGGTCCAATTTCCAGAAAATCTTTTCCCCACCTACTTGATCGAACAAATCATTTAGCCTAGGTAAGGGGTACTTGTTCTTAATAGTCATATTGTTTAATTGTTTGTAATCGATTCATAGTCTCTGATTTCCATCCTTCTTTTTCACAAAGTGGACTAGTGCTCCCCATGGTGAAACACTCGGTCTGATATACTCTTTGTCCAATAATTCCTGTAGTTGAATTTTTAGTTCTGTCAATTCCAACAAACTCATTCATTCAGGCTCTTTAGAGATAGTGGATGAACCAGGTAGGAGGTTGATAGAAAAATCTATCTCCCATCTAGGGGTAATTCAGGTATTTCATCAGCAAATACGTCTCTGAAATCACGTAGAACAAAAAAGGCTTCCAAGTTCAGTTTATATTATTTTTCTAATAGGTTTGTTACTTGGATGGCGTAAACTTGACAACCCTTTCACATGCATTTCTTGAATTGCATTGATGAAACTTGTCTAAATGATACTAGTTTTTGTATACCTTGGACTTTCCTAATAGTTTCATTTTTGTCTTTATACTTAAGTGTCTTTGAATAACAATATAGTACTACTTTATGCTTTTCTAACCAATCCATTCTGATAATTACATCATAAGATCCTAGTGGTAGATTGTTCAGATTTGTCCTTATGTTTTGGCCACCTAAATTGAACTCATAATCAGAAATAAAGTCAACCACTTTCCTTCTAGTTCTTGTTGCTAGTTGAACCGGCCATGATTTTGCGTGTCTCATTTTCTTATGTTTATTTGACTCTACTATGCCATGAATCATATAACTTAACATATCTCCAGAATCAATTAAAACAGAAATTCGAGTGTTATCGATTTTACCTTCAACTTACACCACAGAGGACTGGTGGTCAGCTTGTCGGCCATCCACAAATGAATTTATCTCATGCAAGCTTTTGCCCACATCTCCCACCATCGAGGCTTCCTGCAAGTTGTGAACAACAGTTCTGGTTGTTGGATTTAAACGTGGATAGTTCCTCCTTAGATGAGGTTCTCCACATTCCCATCACTTTAATGGTTTGCGGGGGCTATCCCCAAACTTCTTTGTTCCTAGATTTATTGGTTTACCATTGCCTTATACATTTGGATTATTGGAGTGAAAATATTTTCTTGGAAGGATTTTTGCTGCATTCTGATAAGGAGCTAGTTGGTATCCCTTCTTCCACTGGTTGATTCGGTCTTGCTTCTTATCCTTCCAATCCTTGGGAAATTTTTTTCACTGTTTGTATTGGCCATAACACATTCATGATTTCCTTAATACCTCACTCAAGGACTTGGGGTTATCAAACTCGATTATGTCCTTGTAAGACTGTGGTAAACAACTTAGGAACCGCTGGATTTTTACTTTGTCCTCCTGGATATAAGGTATGAACCTTAGTAATTCCAGGAATTTGTTTATCAAATCCTCCATAGACATTTGGCCAAGTCATAACTCATAAAATGCTTTGTTTTTTCTTTCATAGTAACTTTCAGATAGGTACTGTTTCTTGAAATATTTCTTAAAGTCTTCCCATTCCATTTGTTTCTCTTTTATACCCTTGGCCAATTTCAAATCTTCCCACCAAATGTTGGCCTTTCCTTTCAGGTTATAGATATCCATTTTGACCTTCATATTGCTGGAATAATTGTAGATCTAGAAATACTTCTTGATGTTTGGTAACCACGCCCCAACTTCCTCCCTTGTTTTGGATTTCCCATCAAAGGCAGCGGGTTTGATTTTCTTAAATTCTCCCTCAAGGTGAACTACTTGTTTCATTTTCCTGTCTGGTTTTGTTTTATCTTCAGCTGAAGGTGTACCTTCAGATGAATTATCCCCGTTTTCTGCGTCAATACCAGAATTCTTGGAGGCCCTTTTAATGAACTCTTCTTCATGGTCATCATCCTTTGGGATTTTCTTTGTCACTATACTATGTAGCATGACCTCATTTATTTCCTGTTGTTCTTGATGTGCCTTCTTCAATTTCTCATTGTCTTCTTTTAATACTTGTAGTTCAACAATTAGATTCCTCACTATTTCCATAACTTCAGTAGGTGAGCTTCCATCACTATTCTGTCTTGGATATTCAGGAGGTCTTTGTGCAGGATTTCCCTCAAGTCTGATTTATGCATCATGCTGGGCTGCCATGATTACCACAAAAACATAAAGGAGTTTTATGTTTGTAACAATAGTTGGTTTTGTTAGCTTTTCATAATTATAAAAAAAGTAATGTACTAAGAAAATACTTTGGCCCTGTTCAAGGTCCAAATGTTGTAACCTTGGCTCTAATACCATATGTAATGTACCTCAATTTCGTCATAAAAAAAAAATTCTTCTAAGTGATGTTATTCTTAAGTTCCTTAAAACAAAATTTCAAAAAAAGTAAATAACCCTTTTACTTCTACTCTTAAACTATGGTATTTTGTTCAAGTTATGAATGTTAATGATGACATTACTACCCAGTCCCACTATATAACACTTTCCTTTCAAATATTGAACCATACTAACATTTATATAAGGATATATGTATATACTTGGTATTAACTTGAAATTGAAAACATATGCGTAGGAATTAGAGTCCTAACCCCTCTCCTTTCGACACCCTCCATATTTGTGCGCAATTCTAAAACTCCAAGTCCATACGAATAAGAAGTTATGGCTAATGTATTGGATGTCAGGTTATTTACCTTAGCGATATGTTGGTTTTAACCTAAGTTCTTTGACTCTCCCATATATGACCAAAGTCCTCGAAATTATTACTCTATAAAAAAATTGATTGGTTAAAGGTCTTTCATTCATAATATAGCCTAACAGGTTTTCTAGTTAGAAATAACCCCATGCTAACAAATTCATTAGCTTTGCTAGACTTAGGCGAAGTATAATTAATAGGTTCTAACTGGGCCAGTGGTGGCTAAATATTTCCAAAATATATTTTCGAGGAGATCCACCCGTTACTTTGCAATTCCATTAAATGTGAAAGGAGGTTTATGACAATCGAGACTTAAACCTATGACTGACCATTAATGGAGGTTGGTGAAAAATGAGGGCCAACCCTTTACCTCCTTCCAAACCAAATGCGCCAAGTCACCTCTATCAGATGGTCATGCTTCCCTTGTACCTTCATCATTCATGTTGCCTGGGGTTCATTCTTTAGGGTTACAATAGTTGCTCATTCATCATTTTTATGAAGCGATTTCAAAGTTGGGGTCTATGTTTCTCTTTGTTTTCTTGGTGTGGGGAGTATGGTGGCTTGGACCGCCTTTCATAACTGTTCCTACCACTAGTAAGTGACCCTTCTATTCGTTATACATTCTACTCAGTCAATATGCAAGGTTCTCGACCTTCTTTTCTTTGTATTCTTTCAAATTAATTCACACATGTATCATTTTTCAGGTCTTTTGTTCATAGGTTTAGTTGTCTCCTTCATCTTGTTTTTTCCTTCTGCACTAATACACGATGTGAGTCTTTTAGAGACTTCACTAGACTATTTCCCAGAAGTGCATCTATGTTAGGGATTCAGAATATGTCTTCATACTATACTTAATCACGATAAGGTAAATTCATGGGGCGAGTTTTAAAATAACGTTTCTATCCCGGTTGGACACCTATAGTGAGTTTTCTACTCGAGCCCTTTGTTTCCTATCTACCCGAGGAATTTTTTTTATGACTCTCAATTTCTTATCATAATTTTTTCTGAAAGTTAAATTCGGCATAACCATAGACAAATATACTTTATATCCTGTGTTGTAATTTTAAAGGAAAAATTGGGTCGTTCCTTTTCATGCTAATACAAGTATGGTGAACTGCCACGGTGATGACCCTGTGTTTCCTTTATTTAAATGAACTATTCTCCGACGGTAATAGAAATATTTTGGTGATGTTAGTTTACCTGGGGCATCCAATTTCTATACTTGTATTTAGAATAAACATTTGGTTCATGTTTGTTATGTGACTCACATACTTCATTGTAATCGTCATTTGTGTATTCTTTCCTGTAATGTTTTTCTTGATTTATTTACTGGTTCTTATCACTAATGATGGGACCCTTGTGATTTGTGAGGGTAATATTCAGGGAGTCTTGGGCTCCTCCTTCCATTTTGGTGTGGAAAGTTACTCATCTCGTCACAATGACGAAGGATATCAGATCCCTCCATTTAATGTTAAGTATGACTTCGACAATTCCTTTCCTATTATTACTCATTTTATTTTATTCCTCTTATCTATGTTGAACAATTATTAATGGTGTTTATTTCAACTTTATGCAGGGGTTTTGGCCACGTGAAAATCATGGAGATCAACCTCTGCCATCCTCTTAAGAGGTATTTGGGTTCCATCTTGCCCCTTCCAAGAAGGGCCCGGGCGACTAATGGTAGAAAGATTTGACAAAAGAGTTATCTTTGTGGTAGAGATTTATTCATTTTAATTCTATTTTTTACCTCTCTTACTTGGATTCACGGTTGAATAAGAGGTTTGAATTTAAAATTGTATAATTGATCGAGTGATTAATTCGAACATTATTGGAATGAACAATATTATTAGATTTTCTTGGCATACTAGAACTGTTCTTCAACATTCTAGAATAAATGATATTATGAATAATATATGTTCTCATTGCTGTGGCTTTACTTTCAACCTTTATCACTGTAGATCCTAGGAAAAAGAAAAAGTGTTGGAAGTATAAATTCTCTTGTTTACTGTTGTAACATTTTATCTTGGACTTGTAATAGTTAGACAGGTTGTTTGTTTTCATTCCAAGCTGTATTAAAAGTTTTCTGGATCTAATTACCTCACTTCCGAACATGCGAATGTATGAAACTATTTGTTTCCCTACCATAGTCGGTGTTGATGGGACCTAAGCATTAGATATTAAAATGGGTCTGAGTTTATAAACGTAAAATAGATTAAAGATATGAATCTATAATTATATCCTGGACATTTTCTTTATATATATGTAATTCTATATATATATATATATAGCCATTCTTTCAATACTTTGATTATATAATGGGTTCTATATAACTGTTAGAAATTTTTCATATTAATTACTTAATATATGCGCATAAATTTATAGTTGTACAATGTCATATATTGTATCGATTGTCGAATACACACACACACACACACACATATTCATAATTGTATTCATATAGTTACGTAAATATTTTGTGAATCCCTATCATAGTAGAGTTTCATCCCAATTTGGGTTTTTAGTCTGTACAGGTTGAAAACAAAACTTGAATACTTTATCAGCATATGCTCTTATGACAGGTAGAAATTTTCAGAATTCGTATTTGTATATGCTTGATTAATTTATTCCTTTATACAATATAACTTTGTCCTTGCCACTAATAATACACAGTGGCTTCAGAATGCTATTTACTATTTACATTCTATTCCTACCACAGATAAAATACTCTACTGTTTTATCATTCCATTCATTATCATAATAGCTTTGTTCCTATAACAGATAACATGCTATGATCCTGTAGGTACAATCTTTAGTCAAACAGAATTATTTCCATAACAAGTACCCTACAACAACTCTATAATTCCATCTAGACACATATGAACAATAGGGTATTCATCTAGAAATAGAAGGCATGTATAATCGTTTCAATGATAAAAATACAATAAGAGGGAAGTAGAGGAACATATTTGGATAAATACTAGAACAACAAAGGGAACAACTAGGTTTCTCCACACCTTAGAACAGGGAATCCAAATCACTTGTCTTGTTCACTCCCTTGCCTAACCATGAATCCATGAGGGCTTACTTGGAAATCCCCTCAACAAATGATTTTCAGTTTCAACAGTCCTCTCCTTGCCTCACAATCATATAGTAGTGTTCATAACAACAAGAGATAGATGTTCTTCCCCCCCTAGCATACTAGGCAGTGTCGTGCCTCCTCACATATAACATATATCCAATGTCATTTTTGACTAGGTATTTTTCCATCCCTTGGGAATTTTCATAGCTTTCCAAATCCCTGATTTTTCAGGGGTTTCCCTTGGCCAAATATTTGATTTTCCACTTGTAACAATCAGCCCTAGGGTAGTTCCAACAATGTCCCCACTCATGGAGTCATTGTCAGCTAATTGCAACATGGTTGTTCCATTTGTCTTCCAGCAATAATTATAAAACATTTTTTTTTATACAAGTGTCATAGTCAAGAATATAGTTGGGTCAAATCAGGTCTCTACCCAACGATCATAATCATTAATTACAATTAATTAAATTTGAAATTCAGAACTTCCAAAAATGGAAAAAATTTTCCAATTTCAAATTTACCAAAAATGAAATAATTTTCCTAAGAAATATAAAACTTAAAAATAAATTATTTTTGGGGATGTCACAGTACAGAGGTTCAATGCGACCCTGAAAATCACACTTTTGTTTCCTGTGCCGAGTTAGTGCAAAGGAGGGTGATGTTTCAGGACTTTACTTTTCTAACTATCGAGGTCAAGATCTCATTTTAGCTAGGGTGTAACAATCGGTCTGTTATCATTACACAATGCGTAAAGGAAGTATGTCACCTTTGGACCCCAACAATATACGACAAACTCCTTTAACGCTAAAATGGACCAGGATCTAAACACGTCTTTTTTTTTCATAATTAGCCAAACTAAGTCTAATAATGCAAAGTCACATCTATAATAAGATTGTGTCTTGTGTGGCGAAAATTCTATGTTTGTTGGGACCCTTTATTTTTATTTAACCCAATATATTGTTATACACATTAATACTATCGAGAAAGGAACGTGAAGGTTGTCGAGACCTTCAGAAATTAACCAACTAAAATATTCATATCCTAGAAATGAGATTTATGAAAGGCCTTAATAGTATAAACTGCAATATATAAAGGAATTTAATATATTAGTAGGTTATATATGGTTATATATATATCTATATATATATATATATATGTGTGTGTGTGTGTGTGTGTATGTGGAAAAAGTAAGGACATTTTGGAATACTATTAACACCCTCCATTTATGTCAGAAATGTCTAGGAATTCGAGAGTCTAGGATTGGTAAGGCCATTCCGAGTTATACATATGACTAGTATATAAAATGAGTGGATTCAGGAATAAAATCCTCATAACGATAGAAAGGTAGGGAAACAGAAGCCCGACTAGAGTTGAAAAGAAATGACATATGCCCTTTTAACTTGTTGTTACATATTTTGAATCTGTTGTTGGTAAAGAGAGAGAGTTAATGTCCCTAACAAAATAACAAATTATTTGGTAAATTTTTAGATCATTACATATGGTATCAGAGAAAAGGTTACAATACTTGGACCTTAAACAAGGTCAAAATTATTTTCTTAACAGATATTTATTTTTTATAAAAAAACTAACAAAGCAATTACTGTTACAAACAAAAAAACTTCATTTCTGTTGTGAATCATTGTAGCACATAATGAAGTAGAGATCGGACTCGAGGAGAATCTTGAGAAAAGGCTTCCTTAAGAACAGAGTCAAAACAATGATGGAAGTACACCTACCGAGGTTATGGAAACTATGAGAAATCTCATTGTGGAGTTGCAAGTTTTCAAAGCGGACAATGATAAACTGAAAAAGGAACAACAATAAAAACAGGAAATAAATGAAGTATTGTTGAGGAGCATTGTAACAAAGAAGAGCTTGAAGGACGATAATGAGGAAGAAGAGGTCAGAAAAACAGCCTCCAAAAATTTTGGTCCTGAAGGAGAGAAAGGAGATAGCTCTTTCGAAGGTACACCATCAGCTGAAGATAACACAAAAGCATGAAGAAAAAGGAAACAGGTCGACAATCGTGAGGGAGATTTTATGAAAATAAAACCATCCACCTTTGACGGGGAATCCATAATAGGGGAGGAGGATTAGGAATGGTTATTGCACATTAAAAAATATTTCCAAATCTACAACTATTCCAACAATATGAAGGCCAAAATGGTCATCTATAATATGAAAGGAAAAGAAAGCATATGGTGGAAGGATTTGACATTGGCCTGGTAGTAGGATCTTACATTGGCCAAGGGACTAAAGGAAAAACAGATGGAGTGGTCAGATTTTTAGAAGTACTTTAGGAAACAATATTTATCTGAAAGTTAATATGAAAAAAAATCTCAAGAGTTTTATGAGCTATGACTCGGTCAAATGGCTATGGATGATCGGATAAACAAATTCCTGTAATTATTAAGGCTCGTGCCTTACATCCGATAGGACAAATAAAAAATCCGTTGATTCCTAAGATGTTTACCATAGTCCTATAAGGAAAATATCGAATTTGACAATCCCAAGTCTTTCAGTGAAGTTTTAAAGAAGGCTCAAATGTGTTACGACCAATACAAACAACATTCGTGTTAGAAAAATAGGACCATGGAGAAATAAAATAGAACAAATGCAGAAACAAAACACAAAAGATACACAATACAATAGAGACACAGATTTATGTGGTTCACCCAGTGTGGGCTATGTCCACCAGAGAAGTTTCCGGGTCCTTTTATTATTATTCAACATATGAAGGGATACAACCTACAACAAACCCGTTGTAACTTCCTCTTCATTCTCTCATAGTCTCCTATATCAGAATACAATATTCACCATCAACCATAGCCACAATACATTTCCCACATAAAAGAGGGTTGCCTTCTAGGGAAAACCGTAACATTATTTATATCGTTAGATCTACAACCTTATAATGAACGGTCCAGATTTACAATGAAATTACAATATACATTTACAAGGAAATTTTTTCTTTGGGTGATTCTCCCTTGAACCCCCATTGAGGGATGCTATGCCCAAACCCCTGCTAGAGGCCCGATTTCCCCCAGACCCCCCAGTCGAGGGGATATCCCCCTTGGACCCCGCAAAGGGGGTACCCCCACTCTGCACTCCCCTGCATGGAAGAGTGTACATACTTCTAGGGTGTAAATACTTTATGGGGTATAAACACAATTGAAAGTAAAAGACCTATGAATTAGGAAGATAATCAGGCTCCACAACCAACAGGTCAGAATTTCCCAAGGCTTATAAGGACAAGAAACAAGACCAAATGAACTAGCGGAAGAAAGGATATCAACCAGCCCCTTTCCAAAATGCAGCAAAGAATTTTCCAAGGGAATAATTTCACACGAACAACCAGAACACATAAGGAGGTGGTAAACCGGTCAATATAGGCACAAAGAAGTTTGGGGACAACCCTAGAGAATCGTTAAAATGATGGGAATGTGGAGAACCTCACGTAAGCAGGAACTGTCCACATTTGACTTCAAAAACCAAGACTACGATTCACAATCTATAGGGAGCCTCTACAGTGGGAGATGTAGACAGAAGCTTACATCAGATCAATGTATCCGTGGATGGATTGCAAGCGGATCACCAGTACACTTTAGTGGAAATTGAAGGTAAAATCAACCATACTTGTATTTCTATCTTAATTGATCCTGGAGATACATTGAGTTATATCGCTCTTGGTGTAGTAGATTCAAATAAACTTAAAAGAACAAAACATGCAAAATCTTGGCTGGTACAACTAGCAACATGGACAAAAAGAAAAGTATCTGATTTTATTTATGACTGTGAGTTCAGTTTAGGTGGTCAAAACAAAAAGACAAATATGAGCATTCTACTGTTATGGTCTTATGACACAATTATCCGAATGGATTGGTTAGAAATGCATAAAGTAGTTTTAGATTGTTATGAAAAATCACTCAAGTATAAAGATGAAAATGACACTGTTAGGACAATTCAAGTTATACAAAAACCAATATTAGTTAGGAATATTTCAACAATGCAATTTAAGAAGTGCATGAGAAAAGGTTGTCGGATTTATGCTATCCAAGTGACAAATATGTTGGAAAAATACAATAAAACTAGCTTGGAACATTTTGTTGTCTTACATGATTTTAGAGATGTGTTTGTTGATGAGATACCTGAATTGCCTCAAAGGAGAGAGATAGACTTTTCTATCGATCTGCTACCTGGTTCAGCTCCTATATCTAAATCACCTTACCGAATGAGTTTACCCCAATTAATAGAATTAAAAATTCAATTAAAAGAACTGTTTGACAAGAACTACATTCGACCAAGTGTCTCACTATGGGGACCACCAGTCCTTTTTGTTAAAATCAAAAGACAAAACTTTGATATTATGATCGATTACAGATAATTAAACAAAATCACTATTAATAACAAGTACTCCTTATCTAGGATCAATGACATGTTCGATCAAGTAGGTTGGGAAAATATTTTTTCTAAATTGGATATAAGATCTGGTTATCATCAGGTTAGGATAAAACATGAGGACATAAGTAAAACCACTTTTAGAATGAGATATGGACATTACGAATTTGTTGTGATACTGTTTGGTCTTACTAACACACCAGCTAGATTTATGTGGTTAATGAACAACATTTTCAGTCAGTACTTGGACAAGTTTATTTTGGTATTCATTGACGATATCCTAGTATATTCTAAAACATAAGAAGAACACGAAGAACACCTAAGGATAGTTCTGCAAACTTTAAGAAAACAAAAACTATATGCTAAATTCGTTAAGTGTGACTTTTATCAAAAGAAAATAAAGTACCTAGAACACGTAATATTTGAAAAAGGTATTGTGATCGATCCTGAGAAAATAAGAGCCATCATGGAATAACTGATCCCTAAGGACATAGCGAACATCCGGTCATTCATGGGAATCACAGGATATTACCATAGATTTATAGAGGGTTTTTTCAATATTGTATACCCTATCATATCATTAGAGAATAAGGGAACAAAGTTTAACTAGTCACAAAAATGTCAGGACAATTTTAATAGGTTAAAGGAATTGTTAACAACGACACCCATTTTAAAGGTAGCAGGCCTAGACAAAGACATCATAGTTTGTGTGGATGCAATTAAAGAAGGTTTGGGTGGTGTCATGACTTAGGACGGGCTCGTTATTTGTAATGAGTCCCAAAAACTAAAGGAAGACGAACAAAACTACGTCACTCATGAATTAGAATTTGCAGTTGTAATACATGCCTTAAAGATGTGGCGACACTATATAATGGGCAGAAAATTTTTGTTATTGACTGATAACAATGGTGTGAAATTTTTGTTTATTCAACCAGACCTTAATGGAAGGAAAGCAAGATGGTTGGCCTTCTTGAGAGAATTTGACTTTGAGGTAAGAAACATCAAGGGTAAGGAAAACAAGGTAGTTGATGCCTTGAGCAGAAGATTTCATGGGTTGTTTGAAATAAACATTAGAATGACAAAAAGTGATCTTGACTAGAGGATAATGGTTGTAGGTAATAAGGATGATAATTACACTAAAACAGTGGCAGATTCACGAAATAATGCAAAAACTCTAGACAAAATAGATTTAAGTTTGGACAAGAATGGTCTACTACGATTTAAAAAAAGAATTTACATACCATATTCGGTTGAATTAAAGTTAACAGTTTTGGACGAAATACACAAGAAACCATATTCTGGTCATTCGGGATACGATAAAATAGTAACAACACTAAGGAAGTTATTTTATTGGCCTAATATGAAGGGAGAAACAAAAAAATACTTATCTAAGTGTCAATATTGTCAATAGGTGAAGGCTGAACACCAGCATCTAGCCAACCTATTGCAGCCCGTACCTGTGTCGGAATGGAAATGGGAGACTATATCACTCGACTTTATTACAAGTTTTCCTAGAACTCAAAAACATAATGATTCAATTATGGTGGTAATCGATAAGCTTAGTAAATTTTCACACTTTATTCCTATAAAGTATACTTTTAAAGATATTAACATCATTAAAATATTCATGAATTTTTTTTTTAGGTTGCATGGTATTCCTAAAATGGTGATTTTGGATAGAGACGTAAAATTTACATCTACTTTTTGGAAATAATTGTTTGCAGGTTTGAATAGTAACTTGAATTTCAGTACAAGTTATCATCCAAAAATGGTTGGGCAAACCGAACAAACAAACCAAACATCGGCTAAGAAGAACCCCTTCTAAGTACTATAGGGAAGAAAATGTATGACTCTGATTAGCTGGGATAAGCTAGTTGACAGACTCATGATGGGACCAGAGATGCTCCAAGAAATGGAGAGTATGGTAAGAAGAGTACAATAGAATTTAAAAGAGGCATATGATAGACATAAAAGTTACTGGGACCTAAAAGGGAGACACCTAGAATTTCAAGTGGAAGACCATGTCTATTTAAAATTCAAAGCCAGAAGAAGTTCACTAAACCTAGGGAACTGTGCCAAGTTGGAAGCCAGCTTTTTTGGTCCTTTCGATTCCTAGCTCGAATTGGACTCGTGGCATAGGAACTTGCACTTCCTGCCAATCTAAAAATTCATAATGTATTTCATGTTTCTTTGTTAAATAATTATGTTCAAGACCCTACTCATATGATATATTAGAACTTTGTGCATGGTGGAACCAGAAGGAGAGTTCCAAGTAGAACCTCAGCGCATTCTAGAAAGGAGAGAAATAACACTACAGAACAGAGTCGTCGCTCAGGTAAAAGTGCATTGGAAGCACTTTAGCCCTCAGAATACCACTTGGGAGTTGGAGGGAGATTTGTAGAAATCTCATCCAACCTTATTCTGAGAAAGGGACGAACAATGAGGACAGTGTTGCATTAAAGGAGGAAAGGATGTAACATCTCCAGAAATAAATTATTTTAAATTCTAAAAATACTTAGGAATTTATTTCCATTTTTGGTAAATTAAAAATTTGGAAAATTATTGCCATTTATGGCAATTTTGAATTCCGAAATTAATTAATTTTAAATTATGATTATGATTGTTGGGAAAAGATATCATTTGACCCAACCAACTTTTTGACTATGACGCTTGTAAAAAATAAATATTTTTATATTTATTGTGTATGGACAAATGGAATAGTGAGGTTGAAATCAGTTGACCATGACTCCATGATTGGGGAACATGTTGGAACTACCTTAGGGTTGAATGTTACAAGTGGAAAATCAGGAATTTGGTCATTGGTATCCCTTGAAAATCAGGAATTTGGAAATCTGCGAAAATTCCCAAGGGGAAAAGACCTAGGAACAAATTCTTTCGGATAAATAAAGCATATGGGACGATGCAGGACACTGCCTAGTATGTTGGGGAAATAATTATATCTTGTTGTTATGAACACTATTTTCTGAGTGTGAGGCAAGGAGAATTTTTTGGAGCTGAAAGACTATTGTTGAGGAGGATTTTTTAAGCTAGCCCTCACGGGTTCATGGTTAGGATAGGGGGTGAACGAAGAAAGTAGATTTGTTGTTTTGCTCTATGGTTGGGAGGAACTTGGCTATTCCTTTTGTTGTCCCATCTTTTTTTCAGATAAGTATTGTTATCTATTGTTTGCTGAATTATTTTATTGTGTGATGGCTAAGTGAAATGAAATGATTTGTAGAATGAACCTTGGAAGTTGATTTTGTTATGAAATAAAGTAATAAGGTTATTGGATGTTAACTTCTTAGGTACAGTTTGAGTTTGTTAATAAAACAAGTATTGAAGTTGCTATGTATTAGCTGTTATAATTGTAGTCTAATTTTAGTTAACAAACTCAGTGATGAAACCCAGGTGTACTAGATATGGTAGGTATCTAATAGATAATTGTAAGTCATACAAAAATATATTTTTAGCATTATTTAAATTTCCTATAATACATGTGAAGTATTTACACATGGATATTTAGTTTTCTCTTCCAAGTTCTATTCAACTGTAGAAATGTTAAAGGAGATTTTGGAAGTAAACTTGAGATTTTATATATATATATATATATATATATATATAGACACACACACACACACAC
>JASDQU010736073.1:134770-147276 GCA_032191745.1 Picea mariana
AGAGAGAGAGAGAGAGAGAGAGAGAGAGAGATGTATGGTTGTAGGGTAAATACGCATGACTATTGTGATAGTGAAGTATACCAAACTGAATAAATTCCAAATGAGAACTTAGAATAATTATCCATATATAAATATATAGATATATAAATATATGTATAGTTTCTGTAACAAACATTGCATAACTATTTTCCACATCTAACTACTCATACAGTAAAGTTATCAGTGCTTGTACATGTGAGAAATGGAGTAAATATCTTATTATTATGTCTATGCTAATTGTATAGAGTTGTGCAATCCAGTTATTCTACCCCATAGGGTCCTCCATTGATATAAAATAACCCGAGAGCAAAGAATATTCAAATTAAAATACATAATCAGCCCAGTAAGTTAGATAAGTAACTAAACTCTGGAATGCTATGATGCATAACCATGAAACAACAAAAATCTCATAAAAAGGGGTTTTCCCTTCTTGTTCGTTCTATAACAATTACAGAGATAAATAATCAGCCATCTATATGAGCTTGAAATATTTTCGCCCATGATGATAGAATTATAGAATAGAATCATATCATTTCCTTAGAAACCTAGGGCACCCCCTTAAGAGCGGTAAGATGAAACCTGAATAACTTTTCTTGCACATGGCATGGTCCTGAATCAAGAATTTTTAAGGGTCAAAGTCCCTGCAAGGAAACATAAATTCATCATTAGTAATTATCCAACAAAAGTTAAACAAGTGTAACATTTACTAGAGTGAATTGAGAAAGCAAATTTGATAAAAGTTCACTGAACTTGAGATTTGGAAAAACTTATGTCGTTTTTCCATTCCCGTTTTAGTTGAGACGATGTCCCTAGGTCGAAGGGGAAAGTGGACCAAGAACTTCCTGATGGGTAACCTCGTAGTAACAAGGGTCCCATCACTAGATTGGTTACCAAATTCTATAAATCAAATCTTTTAGGAAATAAATAAATAAACAACAATAACACCACAAGAATTGCAAATCCAAACTGCAAGGGTTCGCGTGGTATGTGTATGTTAAATGCATGAATCAAGTTTGGGTATCGACTTAAATATTGCATGCTGAAGAGAATGCATTGCTCAAAACTTTAAACACGAAGTTAAATGCTATATTCCAAATACATTTATCAAAGTCTAAACATTGATTGAATATCTATGTTGAAGAGAATGCATTGCTCAAAGTTTTAAATACATAGTTAATATTTTTTGTCGAATACAAGGCATCCAGTGGCATTTTCCACACACAGACAATGATATTAACAGAATGACAGACATTAACCACAAATTTAGTTACAGAATTAAATAATTGCATGTTGGAGGGTTCTTCTTAACGAATTATTCTTTGCACAGAACCCCACTTTATATATACAGGTATATATCGAATGGAAAATACAATAGTCTCTTTTAAAAATAAATTACAGTCATAGGATTCAACTAGTGGTTTGAAGGAGTCTATAGAATGGTGGACTCCCAAGAAAACTCAGTATAACAATACCCAATAGAGACAAAGAAATGTTATAACATCTTATCAAAAATAAATTTATTTTACCTGAACATAGTGGAACATGCAACACACAGTGTGGGTTTTCGAGGTGCAGAATGAGGAAAAAATTACACACTCACATTTTCCAGATAGCCATCAATCTTAGGTAAGAGTATCAATATGTAAGTCTTTCCCATACCCTACTAAGCTAACATTATGGACTAGAAGTCTCACGTAGATTCAGAGAGACTCAATACCAGGTCATAGTGCATAAAGATATGGGAAACCCATAAAAGAGAATAGAGGGATGACGACAAACCATATGAGTAAAATATATATGTTAACCCTGATAAAATTCCTATGCAATATTGATGAATTCAGAAACAAGAATGCAGAACATCGAGGTTTCAGAAAGGTTTTAGAACAAAATGATACATAAGTATCTTTACCTGGTTCAAGGTGGAGACCAGTTAAAGACTCAGTTATTCATTCTTATTTTGCCGAGGATGAACCTTCTCCATAGAATATACACTAGATTGACTCTCCATAAACATCTTTGGAGAAGTTTTGTAGAGTGAAAAATACGAAATGAAGGAATAAAACCTAAATAGACCTTTCCAAAAGAAAAATAAGAAATAATTAATGAACCTATATCTTTCCATGTGACTATTGGGAGGTGGCTTACTCTGATTTGGACACGAAGGCCAGACAATACGCCTCAGAAGGTTCCCTACACATACCACCATTAAGTGATTATATAGAGGTTCAATGCGACCCTGACAATCTCACTTCCATTTCCCATGCCAATTTAATGCAAAGGAGGGCAATGTTTCGGGACTTTATTTTTGTAACTATCAAGGTTGATCTCTCGATTTAGTTAGGGTGTAATTATCGATCAGTTATCATTACAAAAATCATAAAGGAAAGATGTCACCTTTGGATCCCAATGATATATGACCGACTCCTTTAACACTAAAATGGACCAGGAACTAAACTCGTCCGATTTTTTCATAATTGGCCAGACTAAGACTAAAAACCTTAAGTCACATCTATAGTAAGATTGTGTCTTGTGTAGCGAAAATTATATGCTTGCTAGGACCGTTTGTTTTCATTTAACCTGGCATATTTTTATATACATTAATACTATCGATAAAGGAACATGGAAGTTGTCGAGAACTTGGGAAATTACCCAACTGAAATACTCATATCCTAGAAATGAGATTTATGAAAGGCCTTAATAGTAACTGCAATATATAAAGGAATTTAATATATTAGTATATATATATTAGTATATATTAATATATATAGGAATTTAATATATTAGGATTGGTAATGCCATCCCTAGTTATACATATGACTACTATATAACATGAGTGGCTTCAGGATTAAAATCCTCATAGTCATAGGAAGGTAGGGAAACATAAGCTCTTCCATAGTTGAAAAGAAATGACATATGCCCTTTTAACTTGTCCCTATGTCTTTTAAATATGTTGTTCGTAAAGAAAGAGAGTTAATGTCCCTAACAAAAAAAAAATATTTGGTAAATTTGGGGATCATTACATATGGTATCAGAGAAAAGGTTACAACACTTGGACCTTAAACAGGGCCAAAATTATCTTCTTAACACATATTTATGTTTTATAAAAAAACTAACAAAGAAATTATTGTTACACAAAAAAAAACTTTATTTCTATTGTGAATCATGGAAGCACAGAATGAAGAAGATATCATACTCGAGGAGAATCCTGAGCAAAGGCCTCCTAAAGAAAAGAGGAAAAAATATGATGGAAGTTCACCTACCGAGGTTCTAGAAACTATGAGAGATCTCATTGTGGAGCTGGAAGTTTTCAAAGATGAAAATGAAAAACTGAAAAAGGCACAACAAGAACAACAATAAATAAATGAAGTACTGCTGAGGAGAATAGTAACAAAGAAGATCCCGAAGGACAATAATGAGGAAGAAGAGGTCAGCAGAAGGGCCTCCAAAATTTCTGGTTCTGAAGGACAGAAAGGAGATAGCTCTTCCTAAGGTACACCATTAGCTAAAGATAAAACAAAAGAAGGAATAAAAAGGAAACGGGTGGACCATCTTGAGGGAGAGTTTAAGAAAATAAAATTGTCCACCTTTGACGGGGAATCCAGAACAAGGGTGGAGGTTGAGGAATGGTTATTTAACATTAACAAGTATCTCCAAATATACAACTATTCCATGAATATGAAGGTCAAAATGGCCATCTATAATCTGAAAGGAAAAGCAAGCATATGGTGGTAGGATCTGAAGTTGGCCAAGGGCCTAAAGGAAAAACAGATGGAGTGGGTGAATTTTAAGAAGTGCTTTAAGAAACAATATTTATATGAAAGTTACTATGAAAGAAAAACTAAAGAGTTTTTTGAACTACAACTTGGTCAAATGGCTATGGATGATCTGATAAACGAATTCTTGGAATTATTAAGGCTCAGGCCTTACATCCAGGAGGACAAAGTAAAAATCCATTGATTCCTAAGTTGTTTACCACATTCCTATAAGGACATAATCAAATTTGAAAATCCCAATGTTATTGGATAAATCAGTGAATGCAGACATAAACTAATCTCCCTAGATCCACCTTGATCTAGAACAAAACAAGACATGACATGACATTTTTCTAGGTTTCTACCATTAAATTTATCACCAAAGAAGGAGTGTATGACATGCCTTTATATATCGCTTCTGTATATCTTTGTTGTCCCTTCTTTTCTCTGGTGCTCTTGTGAGATCAGATCTACAATGACACAAATCAACCAAAGTGAAAGAAGAAATTGTAGTTTCAATGGAAACCTAAACACGTGATCAAGGAGTCATGTAATAAAACACTAATGATTTTATGGGAAAGAAATGTGCCATTGTATCATATTAATTAAAAGTGGAAGATACAACTAAATTGACTTGACATCATAGGTTCCCTTTCGGCGGTCCTTTGTTACAGCACACACATACACTTGCTCCGAATTTGCATGAAGATAGTCCACAAAGATTGATGGACAAATGGAGACCTCAAGCATCAATTATATCAGGATTCTTCACATAGTCTTCATCCTATTCTTTGCTCAATCTTTCTTGACCTTCCTTAACCTTTTCCATGAGAAACCCATTGTTATATAGGAGAATATGAAGTGGTTACTAGGATGAGGATGATCCCACCAAATCAGAAAATTCAATAAGATCACAACTATACGGATGCCACGTCTCATTCTAGAAGATTCTCCTTATAGAAAATTTTTCCTTTTCTTAGCTTCAAGCGTCGTCGCACCCTGCCCATATAGAAGCATGTAGAAATCCTACAGGCCAGGCATAGAGCAGCCTACAGAAATCAAGAATTTTTGCACTAGGCACCACTGTCATCATGCAGAGTCATTCAAAAAATGTACCTTGTAGGGGAAGAACTAAGCCATTTTCCTCATGTGAAATATTTCTTTGGAAGCCCAAAAACATGCCTATGGGGTCATCACCAGAGTGACCAAAATAATGTGTAACACCTAAGTCTTTGAGTGAAGTTTTCATGAAGGCCCGAATGTGTTACGACCAATACAAACAGTGGTTGAAATTTCCTAAGGATTGGAAGGATAGGAAACAAGACCAAATGAACCACCAGAAGAGGGGATATCAACCAACCCCTTTCCGAAATGCAGCAAAGAATTTTCCAAGGAAAGAATTTCACACCAACAACCAGAAAACACAAGGAGTCAGAAAGAAGTTTGGGGACATCCCCAAAGAATCGTTAAAATGAAGGGAATGTGGAGAACCTCACTTAAGGAGAAATTGTCCATGCTTGAGTTCAACATCCAGGACTACGGTGCATAATCTAGAGGAACCCTCTATAGTGGGAGATGTAGGTAGAAGCTTACATCAGATCAATGTAGTGATGGATGTCCAGCAAGCATATCACCAATCCACTATAGTGGAAATTGAAGGTAAAATTAACCATACTCATATTACTATCTTAATTGATCCTGGAGCTACGCTGAGTTATATCACTCTTGGTATAATAGATTCAAATAAACTTAACAGAACAAAACATGCAAAATATTGGCTGGTACAACTAGAAACACGGACAAAAAGAAAAGTATATGATTTTATTTTGGACTATGAGTTCCGTTTAGTGGGGCAAAACAGAAAGACAAATATGAACATTCTACCGCTAGGGTCTTATCACATAATTATCCGAATGGATTCATTAGAAAGGAATAAAGCAGTTTTAGATTGTTATGAAAAATCACTCAAGTATAAAGATGAAAACGACATTGTTAGGACACTTCAAGGTATACAAAAACCAATCTCAATTAGGTAGATTTCAAGAATACAATTTAAGAGATGCATGAGAAAAGGTTGTCGGATTTATGCTATCCAAGTGACAAATCTGTTGGAAAGAGAAAATAAACCTAGCTTGGAATATTTTATCGTCTTACATTATTTTAGAGATGTGTTTGTTGACAAGATACCCGTGTTTCCCCCAAGGAGATAGATAGACTTTTTTATTGATCTACTACTTGGTTAAACTCCTATATCTAAGGTGCCTTACTGAATGAGTTTACCCAAATTAACAGAATTAAAGATTCAATTACAAGACCTTTTGGAAAAGAACTACATTCGGCCAAGTGTCTCACCATGGGGAGAACCAATCCTTTTTTTTAAAAAGAAAGACGAAACTCTGAGATTATGCATCAATTAAAGACAATAAGACAAAATGACTGTTAAGAACAAGTACCCCTTACATAGGATCAATGACCTCTTCGATCAAGCAGGTGGGGAACATATTTTTTCTAAATTGGAATTAAGATCTGGTTATCACCAAGTTAGGATAAAACATGAGGATATAAGTAAAACCTCTTTTAGAATGAGATATGGACATTACGAATTCGTTGTGATACTATTTGGTCTCACTAGCACACCAACCACATTTATGTGTTTAATGAACAAGATTTTCAGTTAGTACTTGGACAAGTTTGTTTTGGTATTCATTGATGATATCCTAGTATATTCTAAAACAGAAGAACAAACATGAAGAACACCTAAGGATAGTTATGCAAACATTAAGAAAACACAAACTGTATGCTAAATTCAATAAGTGTGACTTTTATCAAAAGCAAATACAATATCTAGGACACGTAATATATTAAAATGTTATTGCAGTCAATCCTAAGAAAATAAGAGCCATCATGGAATGGTTGATCCCTAAGGACATAGCGAACATCCGGTCATTCATGGGAATCACTCGATATTACCTCATATTTATAGAGGGGTTTTCCAAGATTCCATAGCCTATCACGTCACTAAAAAATAGGGGAACCAAGTTTAACTAGTCAGAGAAATGTCAGGACAATTTTAATAACTTATAGGAATTTTTAACAGCCGCGCCCATTTTAAAGGTAACAGACCCAGACAAAGACTTCATGGTCTATGTGGATGAAAGCAAAGAAGGTCTAGGTGGTGTCCTGACTGAGGAAGGGAACATTATCTTTTATGAGTTCTGAAAACTAAAAAAACATGAACGAAACTACGACACTCATGACTTAGAATTGGTAGATATAATACATGCCTTAAATATGTGGCAACACTATATAATGGGCAGAAAAGTTTTGTTATTGACTGATAATAATGGTGTGAAATTTTTGTTTATTCACCCAGACCTTAACGCAAGGAAAGAAAAATGGCTAGCCTTCTTGAGTGAATTGGAATTTTAGGTAAGACACATCAAGGGTAACGAAAACAAGGTGGTTGATGCCTTGAGTAGAGGAGTTCATGGGTTGTTTGAAATAAACATTAGCGGGGAAGAAAGTGATCTTGAATAGATTATAAAGGTTGCAGGTAATAATGATGATAATTACACTAAAACAGTGGAAAATTTATGAAATAATACAAAAAATCTAGACAAAACAAATCTGATTTTGCAAAAAAATGGTCTACTACGATTTAAAAAAAAAATTTACATACCATATTCAACTGAATTAAAGTTAATATTTTTGGACGAAATACACAAGAAACCATATTTTAGTCATCTGAAATACCAGAAAATCATAACAACACTAAGGAATTTATTTTATTGGCCTAATATGAAGGGAGAAACAACATAATACTTATCTAGGTGTCAATATTGTCAACAGGTGAAGGCTGAACAACAACATCCAATCAGCCTGTTGCATCCCTTACCTGTCTCGAAATGGAAATGGGAGACTATATCACTCAACTTTATTACAGGTTTTCCTAGAACTAAAAAACATAATGATTCAATTATTGTGGTAATCGATAAGATTAGTAAGTATGTACACTTTATTCCTATAAAGTATACTTTTAAAGATATTAACATCGCTGAAATGTACATGAAAGAGATTTTTAGGCTCCATGGTATTCCTAAAATGGTGATTTCGGATAGAGACATAAAATTTACATCTACCTTTTGGAAAGAATTGTTTGCAGGGTTAAATATTAACTTGAATTTCAACACAAGTTATCATCCACAAATGGATGGGAAGACTGAATGAACAAACCAAATCATGGAAGATATGATACAAATGTATGTAAGGACAAAATCAAGAAATTTGTAAGACTACCTTCACTTGGTGGAATTTGCATACAACAATGGTGAGCAAACATTGGCTAAGATAAACCCATTCGAAGTATTGTATGGAAGAAAGTGTACGAATCCAATTAGCTGGGATAACCCAATTGGCAGATTCATGATGGGACCATAGATTCTCCAGGAAATGGAGAGTATGGTTGGAAGAGTACAACATATTTTAAAAGAGGCACATGACAGACAAAAATGTTACGTGGACCTGAAAACGAGACACCTGGAATTTCAAGTGGGAGACCATGTTTATTTAAAAGTCAAAGCCAGAAGAATTTCACTAAAGCTATGGATCTGTGCCAAATTGGAACCCAGGTTTTTTGGTCCTTTCGAGATCTTGACTCGAATTAGACCTGTGGCATATCAACTTGCACTTCCTAAAAATCTAAAAATTCATAATGTATTTCATATTTCTTTGTTAAAGAATTATGTTCATTACCCTACTCATATGATCTATTGGAACTTGTTGTAGGTGGAACCAAAAGGCGAGTTCCAAGTGGAACCTCTGCGCATTCTAGACAAGAGAGAAATAAAACTACGGAATAGAGTCGTCGTCCAGGTAAAAGTGAAATGGAAGCACTTTAGCCGTGAGGAGGCCACTTGGGATTTAGAGGGAGATTCACAAAAATCTTATCCAACCTTTTTCCGAGAAACGGAAGAACACTGAGGAAAGTGTTTCACTGAAGGCGAAAAGGATGTAACATTCCCAAAAATAAATTATTTTAAAGTCTGAAAATACTTAGGAATTTATTTTTCGTTTTTGGTAAATTCAAAATTTGGAAAATTATTATCATTTATGAAAATTCTAAATTTTGAATTTAATTAATTGTAAGTTATGATTATGATTGTTGGGCAAAGATATGATTTGACCCAACCAACGTTTTGACTATGACACTTGTAAAAAACAATTTTTTTTATATTTATTGTGGATGGAAAAATGGAATAGTTAGGTTGAAATCAACTTACCATGACTACATGAGTGGGGAACATGTTGGAACTAACTCAGGGATGAATTTTACAAGTGGAAAATAAAGAATTTGGTCATTGGAAACCCCTAAAAATCGGGGATTTGAAAAGTTGTGAAACTTCCCAAGGGGAAAAGACCTAGGGACAAATGCTTTTGGATAAATATGAAATATGGGAGGAGGCATGACGATGCCTAGTATGTTGGGGAAATAATTATCTCTTGTTGTTATGAACACTATTTTATGAGTGTGAGTCAAGGAGAAGTTGTTAGAGATGAAGAAATATTGTTGAGGAGGAGTTCTGAAGTTTGCACTCATGGGTTCATAGTCAGGCTAGGGGTTGAACAGAGTAAGTAGATTTGTTGTTCCATTCTATGATTGGGAGGAACTTAGTTGTTCCTTTTGTTGTCCCATATTTTGTTCAGATAAGTACTCTTATCTATTGTTTTCTTAATTGTTTTACTGTGTGACATCTAAGTCAAATGAAATGATGTATAGGATGAACCTTGGAAGTTCATTATGTTATAAAATAAAGTAATAAGGTTATTGGATGTTAACTTCTTAGGTACAGTTTGAGTTTGTTAATCAAATAATTACTAAAGTTTCTATGTATTAGCAGTTATAATTACCATCTGATTTTAGTTAACGAGATTAGTGATGAATCCCTAGTGTATTAGTTATGGCAGGTATCTAGTAGATACTTGTAAGTCAAATAAAAATATATTTTCAGCCCTATTTAAATTTCCTGTAATACATGTGAAGTATTTACACATGGATATTCAGTTTTATTTTCCAAGTTCTATTACACACACACACACACACACACACACACACACACACACATATATAGACATATAGTTGTAGGGTAACTACGCAGGACTATTGTGATAGTTAAGTATATGAAACAAAATAAATGCCAAATGAGAACTTAGAAGAATTATCCATATATGCATATATAGATATATAAATATATGTATAGTTGTTTTAACAAATGTTGCATAACTATTTTCCACTTCTAATTACTCATACATTAAGGTTATCGATGCTTGGACATGTGAGAAATGGAGTGAATCTCATATTATTATGTTTATGCTAATTGTATAGAGTTGTACAGTCCAGTTATTCCACCCCACAGGGTCCTCTGTTGATATACAATAACTTGAGAGAAAAGAGTCTTTAAATTAAAATACATAATCGGTCTAGTAAGTTAGATATGTAACCAAACTCTGTAATGCTAGGATGCATAACGATGAAACAAAAAAAATCTCATAAAAAGGGGTTTTCTATTCATGTTCATTCTATAACAATTACAGAGATAAAGAATTATCCATCTATATGAGACTAAACAATTTTCCCCCATGATGATAGAATTCTAGAATAGAATCATATCATTTCCTTAGAAACCTCGGGCACCCCCTTAAGAGTGGAAAAATGAAACCCAAATACCTTTTCTTGCATATTGCACATTCCTGAATATGGAATTTTGAAGGGTTGAAGTCCCTGCAAGGAAACATAAATTCGTCATTAGTAATTATCCAACAAAAGTTAAACGAGTGTAACATTTACTAGAGCGGATTAAGAAAGGAAATTTTACAGAAGTTCACTTGACTTGCGATTTGGGAAGACTGATGTCCTTTTTCCATTCGCGTTTTGGTTGAACAGATGTCTATAAGTCGAAGGGGAAAGTGGACCAAGAACTTCTTGATGGGTACCCTCGCAGCAACAGGGGTCCCATCATTAGATTGGTTACCAAATTGTATAAATCAAACCTTTCAAGAAATAAATAAATAAACAACAATAACATCACAAGAATTGAAAATCCGAACTACAAGGGTTCGTGTGGTATGTGTATGTCGAATGTATGAATCAAGTCCAGGTATTGATTTAAATATTGCATGTCGAAGAGAATTCATTGTGTTGGATTACTGAGAGGGCGATTTCATCAGTAATAGCGTAATTATAATCTTTTTATTCAAATGTTATATCAATGTCGAACTATTATCCAATAATGAGCAGAAAGAAATAAACAATCACACACATACACAGTACACCAGTGTTTTACGTGGAAACCCAAATCGGGAGAAAACCACGGAATGTTTTTTCTTATATGTCTTGAAGAATTACATTCATTGGAACCATCAAATTATTTTGTTTTCCAGTTGCAACTGGAAAGAGGCTCCAACCCTCTAGTTTCTCAGGCTACAACCTGAGGGAAGCTCCAACTCCCCAATTCCCTAGCTACAACCAGAAGGAGGCTACAACCCCCAATGTTCTTCGGCTACAACTGGAAGGTGGCTACAACCACCTATCCTTG
Organism: Picea mariana; assembly: GCA_032191745.1. Classification (NCBI taxonomy): domain Eukaryota; kingdom Viridiplantae; phylum Streptophyta; class Pinopsida; order Pinales; family Pinaceae; genus Picea; species Picea mariana. Next base: position 146,154 of record JASDQU010736073.1, read on the forward strand.
CCCCATTCTGCCACCCTGAAGTAGAATTAGAATGATGTAACCATTGTCACACTGTCACTGTGAGATATACCGCTGTAAACCTATACCAATAAATCTTAACCATGCATCAACCTGTACCTCAACCTGTAATCAACCTGTATCATAAACAAGTACATCAACCATGCACCACCCTTTAATCAACCTATACCATAAACATGTGCATCCAACAATGTACCAAGTATGTACCAATCATGTGTCAACTACTCATCAACTATGACTCATCAATATGTACCAACATCATCAAATATACACCTGATGTATGTGCACCAACTCATCAACTACTTGTCTCAACCATGTACTCAACATGTACAACAACCAAAATCCCTCATCAATTTCATCATTCAAATCTAATTTGTAGTTCTATAATAGACCTAGTGTATATGATCACATACCTTCAAACATTCCTTAACTTTAAAAACAAGAGACTAGCATGAAACTTTTCTTTGGTCTCACATGCCTAGTTTTGGATAAGTCAACAACCCTAACTTGATGTAATGATAAATTTGAACCTGTAATGTATAAAGATCTAAAACTGACACAATGTTCTTCAATGTGTTTTATATAATTCCTCCAATTGTCACTAGTTGGAACCTCTCATAAACAGAGTTATAGCAAAAATGACATACCATGCTGAATTCTATCTTATTCTAGAGAGCGCCCTTGTAGAGCGTGCCCCACAAAAAATGTTTGATGAATTGAACTAAAAATATTACAAAAAATACTGTAGAATTTCCCCTAACCAACACATTTGGTCTCACTGAATTTGGATCTATTATGAACAAGTTATGACGTTTTTACCTGAAACACCTGTTTTTGACTAGTTTCAGGACTGGCCACAAATCCTATTTTCCACGTAGTGTAACTCCCAAAATACAATGACCCACAACATGATCTTTTTACCATAGATACTTGGATATTTTTTCTCACTTCCATATAAATTTCATGGTCTGAATCATTATAGAAAAAACGTTATAGAGAAAATGGTGAGATGACCTGTAAATAACATACCTTAGAAAGCACCCTCAAAAGAATTTATCCTTCCTTGCATTTCATCGTTATATTCTTCACCTTCACTTAGAATTCT
>JASDQU010736073.1:151074-166772 GCA_032191745.1 Picea mariana
ACTCTTTCTATTTTCTTCATTATTCTTTTCTAGCAACGTAGAGTGCTTCTCTTCATTCTCTACAAATGATGTGGATGTTTCTATCTCTTCAACTTTCTTGTTGAGCTTGTTGATTTTGACTCTTATTGTGACAACTTCTTATTTAATATTCTCAACCTCTTCTTCTTTCTTCATTATCTGAGACTTCATGACCTCTTGTGTTCTCTTTTCTTCTTCAAGTTGTATTTTCAATGCAATTATTTCTTCTTCCATTCCTCTCTCTTCCTGACCAAACTCTTCCTCAAGTTGGTTTAAATAATTGGATCTTTCCTTGAGATGATCAATCAATATCTTTTCTCTCTTTTCCGTGTCTTCCTTGTGTGCTGCTATGTTGGCTTCTAAACATTTCTTTTGATATTCTCAAGTTTCTTCAATTCTTCTGGCCTCTTCTAGTTGAGCTCTTAAATTCTTGATGACCTGCTGATCCTTTTCAGAACCTTGAACACTTTTCTTTTGCTTCATCAATTCTTTCTTGGATGACATGTTTTCTTCTCTTTCTTTCCTTAGATATTTAATTTCACTGATCAATTTTTATTTGTAATATACTTCTGCTTCATCATACTCTTCCTCTTCTGAATCTGTCTAACATGATGAGCATATTTCTTCTTGTTCTATATCTGCATCTTCTTTGGCATTTTCTAAATCTTTGATGGGTGAAGAATATATGTCATGTAACTTATCCCAAAGTTATTTGTCTGATGAACATTTACCAACCTTTTCTCTTACCAGTTTAGGTAATCCTTCCCAGATGAAATCCATTCCTATTTTGTTATTCTTCTTCAATTCCTTCTTGGTTGCAGTCTTTTCCCTTTTTGAACTATCATATCCTGTAACAACTAATAGCCAAATATAATGTCCTTGTGCCTGTAAAAATACTTCCATCTTTCTGCTCCACATCTCATACTTAAAACCATTATGACCATTAAACATTGGTAATCCATTCTTTGAATAATCCATGATCTCCTTCCAGTGGTTAAACTATTTCCTAAAGGAACCTTGCTCTGATACCAATTGTTGGATTACCGAGATGGGGGGTGAATTAGTAATAGAGTAATTATAATCCTTTTTCTTCAAATGTTATATCAATGTAGAATTATTATCCAATAATGAGCAGTAAGAAATAAACAATCACACACATACACAGTACACCAGTGTTTTACGTGGAAACCCAAATCGGGAGAAAACCATAAAATGTCTTTTCTTATATGTCTTGAAGAATTACATTCATTTGAAGCATCAACTTCCCTTGTTTTCCAGCTGCAATTGGAAGGAGGCTCCAACCCCCTAGTTTCTCAGGCTGCAACCTGAGGGAAGCTCCAACTCCCCAATTCTCTGGCTACAACCAGAAGGAGGCTACAACCCCCAATGTTCTTCGGCTACAACCACCTGTCCTTTCCCATTCCTGCCACTCTGAAGTAGAAGTAGAATGATAGAACCACTGTCACACTATCACTATGATATATACCATTGTAAACATGTACCAATAAATCTGAACCATGCATCAACTTGTACCTCATCCTATAATCAACCTGTGCCATAAGCAAGTGCATCAACCATGCACCAACCTATAATCAACCTGTACCATAAAAAAGTGAATCCAACCATGTACGAAGTATGTACCAATCATGTGTCAACTACTCATCAACTATGACTCATCAATATGTACCAACATCATCAACTATATACCTCATGTATGTGCGCCAACTCATCAACTACTTGTCTCAACCATGTACTCAACATGTACCACAACCAAAAGTCCTCATCAATTTCATCATCCAAATATGATTTGTAGCTCTATAATAGACCTGGTGTATATGATCACATTCTTGCAAGCCTTCCTTAACTTTGAAAACAAGAGACTAGGATCAAACTTTTCTTTAGTGTCACATGCCTAGTTTTGGATTAGTCAACAACAATAACTTGAAGTAATCATAACTTTGAACCTGTGATGTATAAAGATCTAGAATTGATACATAATGTTACTCAGTGCTTTTTATGCAATTCCTCTAAGTTTCACTAATTGTAACCTCTTAGAAATGGAGTTATAGCAAAAATGGCATACCTTGCTGAATTATGGCTTATTCTAGAGAGCGACATTGTAGAGCGATCCCCACACAAAATCTTTGAAGAATTGATCTGAAACTATTACAAAACTTACTAAATAATTTACCCTAACGAACACATTTTGCCTCACTAAATTTTGATCTGTTATGAAGAAGTTATGACGTTTTTACCCGAAACACCTGATTTTGACTAGTTTCAGGACTGGCCACAAACCCTATTTTCCACTGAGTGTAACTCCCAAAATACAACGACCCACAAGATGAATTTTTTACCAAAGATACTTGGATATGTTTTATCACGTTCATAGAAACTTCATGATATGAATCATTATAGAAAAAAATTTATAGTGAAAATGGTGAGATGACATATAAATAACATACCTTAGAAAGCACCATCAAAAGAATTTATCCTTCCTTGCATTTCGACCTTGTTTTCTTCACCTTCACTCAGAATTATGGTTTAGATATCCTTGGTTACCTCAGACACATATAGATATTCAATATGCTCAAGTGTAATTCAAATGAGAGAACCTTACCTCTTATTTATACTCTCCAAGTAGCTTCCTTTAAAAACATCTTCTAGGTCACTTGGCCCACTTTCCTTATTTTAGGGTTGGGTCCACTTCTAATTTATCCATTAAATTTATTATTGAAATAATTTATTTTTTATTCACTTTGAATTATAATACACTCATCACTTCATCACTTCACTTTATTATTTACCTTTTAAAATCCCTTAAACCACTTTGATTACTTTGACCTTTTGGGGCATCTAGATGACATATGAGGTTCCTCCAACTTCATAAGGCCATAACACTCAAACCGTGAGGATTTATGTGACGTTCTACATACCACTAGAAATGTCATGACATGTAATATCCATGTAGAATAGTATTATATGAAAATATATCATAACTCATACTGTTACCCATCAAACAAACTTGGGTCCATTACCCAAACCCGGGGTCTCCAACTTCCCATGGCCATAACTATCTAACTGTGAGGAATTATGTGACGTTCCACATACCACTAGAAATGATATGAAAAGAGCTATCCATATAGGATATTTTCCCTGACAAATTCACTTTCCTTCATCTTATTATTCCAGAATTAAGAATGGGTTCCGTTACTCCACAAAGCATCTTCCCGTGAGGGATTTCACCAGAAGGGGACCACTTTGGAGTTCATCCATATTTACTTCTTATCAACCATGACAAAACAATAATGATTAATATTTACATCAAACAATATTGGGTCCATTACCTAAACCTTTGTGCTACGGGGATTTCTTCAAGGGTTGACATCAATGACAACCAACCTTAATCAACACATTGCTAAAAAATTTAAAAATAGAGTTAAATGCTCTATGCCAAATACATTTATCAAATTCTAAACATTGACTGACTATCTATGCTGAAGAGACTGCATTATCGAAGTTTTCAATATAGTTTTAATATTATATGCTGAATACCAGGCATCGAATGGTATTTTCCACACACAGACAACGATATTAACAAAATGAAAGATGTTAACCCCAAATTTAATTACATACTTAAACAATTGCATGCCAGAGGGTGCTTCTTAATGAATTATTTAGTGCACGGAACCCCACTTTATATATATAGATATATACCGAATGGAAAATACAATGATCTTTTAAAAATAAATTATAGTTATAGTAGTCAACTAGTGGTTTGAAGGAATCTACAAAATGGTGGACTCCCAAGAAAACTCAGTATAATAATACCCAACATTGACAGAGAAATGTTATAACATCTTATCGAAAATAAATTCTTTTACCCTAACATAGTGGAACATGCAACACACAATGTGGGTTTTCGAGGTGTAGACTGAGGAAAAACTTATACACTCACGTTTTCCAGATAGACATCGATCTTATGGAAGAGTATCAATTCGTAAGTCTTTCCAATACCCTTCTAAGTCAACATTATGGACTAGAACTCCCATGCAGATTCACAGAGACTCAACACCAGGTCATGGCGCATAAAGATAGGGGTAACCCATAAAAGAGAATAAAGGGATGACGAAAAACCATATGAGTAAAATATATACGTTAACCTTGATATAATTCTCGTGTAATATTGTTGAAGTTTAAAACAAGAATGCAGAACACCGAGGTTTTAGAAAGGTTTTAGAACAAAACAATAGAGAAGTATGCTTACCTGGTTCTAGGTGGTGACTAGTTAGCAACTCAATTATCCACTCTTATTCCACCGAGGATGAACCTTCTCCATATAATATACACTAGATCGACTCTCCACATAAATCTTTGGAGAAGTTTCACAGAGTGAAAAATATGAAAGGAGGGAACAAAACCTAATTAGACCTTTCTGAAAGAAAAGTGAGAAATAATTAATGAGCTTGTATCTTGCCATGTGATTACTACGAGGTGGCCTACTATGATTTGGACACGAAGGCCATATGACAGGCCTTGGAAGAGACCCTATGTATACCATCATTAAGTTATTGTACATAGGTTCAAGGCAACCCTTACAATCACACTTCCTTTTCTCGTGTCGAGTTAATGCAAAGGAGGGTGATGTTTTAGAACTTTACTTTTGTAACTATCGAGGTTAATATCTCATTTCCATTGGGGTGTAACGATCAATCAGTTATCATTACAAAACTCATAAAGGAAGGATGTTTCCTTTGGACCCCAATGATATATGAACAACTCCTTTAATGCTAAAATGGACCAGGAACTAAACTTGTCCGATTTTTTCATAATTGGCCAAACTAAGACTAAAACCCTAAAGTCACATCTATATTAAGACTATGTCCCGTGTAACGAAAAGTATATACCTGGTGGGACCCTTTATTTTCATTTAACCTAGTATATTTATATACACATTAATACTATCCAGAAATAAATGTGAAATTTGTCAAGACCTTGTAAAATTACCCAACTTAAATACTCATATCCTAGAAATGAGATTAATGAAAGGCCTTAATAGTATAAACTGCAATATATAAAGGAATTTAATATATTAGTAGGTTATATATATATATATATATATATATATGCTAATAAGTATGTGGAACAAGTAAGGACATTTTGGAATACTGTTAACACCCTCCATTTATGCTAGAAATTTCAAGGAATTCGAGAGGCTAGCATTGGTGAGGCCATCCCTAGTTATACATATGACTACTATATAAAATGAGTGGCTTCAAGAATAAAATCCTCATAACGATAGCAAGTTAGGTAAACATAAGCCCTGCTAGAGTTGAAAAGAAATGACATTTTCCCTTTTAACTTGTCCTTACGTCTTTTGAATATGTTGTTCGTAAAAAAAGAGTGTTAATGTCCCGAACAAAAAAAAATATTTGGTAAATATGGGGATCATTACATATTCTATCAGAGAAAAGGTTACAACACTTGGACCTTAAACAGGGCCAAAAGTATCTTCTTAACACATATTTTTGTTTTATAAAAAAACTAACAAACCAATTACTGTTACAAACAGAAAAAATGTATTTTTGTTGTGAAGCATGGCAGCATAGAATGAAGTAGATATAAGAATTGAGGAGAATCATGATAAAAGGACTCCTGAAGAATAGAGGAAAAACAATGATGGAAGTTCTCCTATTGGGGTTCTGGAAACTATGAGAAATCTCATTGTGGGGCTGCAATTTTTCCAATAGGACAATGAGAAACTGAAAAAGGCACAACAAGCACAACATGAAATAAATGAAGTGCTTCTGAGGAGAATAGTAACAAAGAAGAGCCCAAAGGACAATAGTGAGGAAGAAGAGGTCAGGAAAAGGGCCTCCAAAAATTCTAGTTCTGAAGGAGAGAAAGGAGACAACTCTTCCGAAGGTACACCATCAACTGAAGATAAAGCAAATCAGGAATAAGAAGGAAACAGGTGGACCATATTGAGGGAGAGTTTAAGAAAGTCAAAATGTCCACCTTTGATGGGGAATCTAGAACTGGGGAGGAGGATGAAGCATGGTTATTGGACATTAAAAAGTGTTTCCAAATCTGCAACTATTATAGAAATATGAAGGTCAGAATGGCCATCTATAATATCAAAGGAAAAGAAAGCATATGGTGGAAGTATATAAAGTTGGACAAGGGCCTAAAAGAAAAACAAATGGAGTGGTCAGATTTTAATAAGCACTTTAAGAAGCAATATTTATCTGAAAGTTAATACGAAAGAAAAACTACAGAGTTTTATCAGCTACTACTTAGTCAAATGGCTATGGATGATCTGATAAACAAATTCCTGGAATTATTAAGGTTCGTGCCTTACATCTGGGAGGACAAAGTAAAAATACATCGAATCCTAAGCTATTTACCACAATCCTATAAGGAAAAAATCGAATTTGACAATCCCAAGTCTTTGAGTGAAGTTTTCAGGAAGGCCCAAATGTGTTATGACTAATACAAACAATGGTCAGAATTTACCAAGGCTTTGAAGGACAAGAAAGAAGACCGAATGAACCAGTGGAATAAGAGATATCAACCATCCCCTTTCCGAAACGCAACAAAGAATTTTCCATGGAAATAATTTCACACAAACAACCAAAACACACAAGGAGGTGGTAAACCAATCAACCTGGGAAAAAACACGTTTGGGGACAGCCCCAAAGAACCGTTAAAATGTTGGGAATGTTGAGAACCTAAATTATGGAGGAACTGTCCACGTTTGAATTAAATAGCCAGGACTACGGTGCACAATATACAAAAATCCTTTACAATGGGAGATGTAGGAAGAATCTTACATCAGATCAATGAGGCCATGGATGGTCGGCAAGTGGATCACCAGTTCACTGTAGTGAAAATTGAAGGTAAAATTAACCATACTTGTATTTATGTATTTGTTGATCCTTGAGATATGCTAAGTTATATCACTCCTAGTGTAGTAGATTCAAATAAACGTAAAATAACAAAACATACAAAATCATGGTTGGTACAACTAGCAACAGGGACAAAAAGAAAAGTATCTGATTTTATTTTCGAATGTGAGTTCAGTTTAGGGGGTCAAAACACAATGGAAAATATGAACATTCTACCACTAGGGTCTTACGACATAATTATCTGAATGGATTGGTTAGAAAGGCATAAAGAAAGTTTAGATTGTTATGAAAAATCTGTCAAGTATAAAGACGAAAACGACACTGTTAGGATGGTTCAAGGTATACAAAAACCAATCTCAGTTAGGCATATTTTAACAATGAAATTCAAGAAGTTCATGAGAAAAGGTTGTCAGATTTATGCTATCCAAGTGAAAAATATGTTGGAAAAATAAAATAAACCTATTTTAGAAGATTTTGTCATCTTACATGATTTTATAGATGTGTTTGTTGACGAGATACCTGAATTGCTTCCAAGGAGAGAGATAGACTTTTCTATCAATCATGTACCTGGTTCAGTTCCTATATCTAAGGTGCCTTACCGAATGAGTTTTCCCAGATTAACAGAATTAAAGATTCAATTACAAGAAATGTTGGAAAAGAACTACATTCTGCCAAGTGTATCACCATGGGGAGCACTAGTCCTTTTTGTTAAAAGGAAAGATAGAAATCTGAGATTATGCATCCATTATAGACAATTAAACAAAATGATTGTTAAGAACAAGTACCCCTTACCTAGGATCAATGAACTATTCGATCAAATAGGTGGGGAAAGTATTTTTTATAAATTGGATTTAAGATATGGTTATCACCAAGTTAGGATAAAAGATGAGGACATAAATAAAACCGCTTTTAGAATGAGATAAGGACATTACGAAGTTGTTGTGATATTATTTGGTCTTACTAACACACTAGCCACATTTATATGTTTAATGAACAAAATTTCTAGTCAGTACTTGGAAAAGTTTGTTTTGGTATTCATTGACAATATCCTAGTATATTCTAAAACATAACAAGAATGCGAAGAAAACCTACGAATATTTCTTCAAACTTTAAGAAAATACAAACTGTATGCTAAATTCGTTAAGTGTGACTTTTATCAGAAGAAAATATAGTACCTAGGACACATACTATCTAAAAAAGGTATTGCAGTCGATCCTAAGAAAATAAGAGCCATCGTGGAATGGTCGATCCCTAAGGACGTAGCGGAAATAAGATCATTCATCGGAATCCCTGGATATTACCACAGATTTATAGAGGGGTTTTCCAATATTTCATACCCTATCACATCACTACAAAATAAGGGAACCAAGTTTAACTGGTCAAAGAAATGCCAGGACAATTTTAATAAGTTAAAGGAATTGTTAACAACCACACCCATTTTAAAGGTAGAAGACCCGGAAAAATAATTCGTTGTCTATGTGGATGCAAGTAAAGAAGGTCTGGGTGGTGTCCTGATTTAGGAAGGGAACGTTGCTTGTTATGAGTCCCGAAAACTAAAGGAACACAAACAAAACTACGTCACTCATGACTTATAATTGGTAGTTGTAATACATGGCTTAAAGATGTGGAGACACTATATAATGGGCATAAAATTTCTATTATTGACTAATAACAGCGGTGTGAATTTTTTGTTTAGTCAACCGGACCTTAATGCAAGGCAAGCAATATGGTTGACCTTCTTGAGTGAATTTGAATTTGAGGTAAGACAAATCAAGGGTAAGGAAAACAAGGTGGTTGATGCCTTGATTAGAAGAGTTCATGGGCTATTTGAAATAAACATTAGCAGGGAAGACAATGATCTTGACAAGAGGACAAAGGCTATAGGTAATAATGCTGATAATTACACTAAAACAGTGGTCGATTTATGAAATAATATAGAAAATCCATACAAAGTAGATATGAGTTTGGACATAAATGGTCTACTACGATTTAAAAACATAATTTACATATGAGATTTGACTGAATTAAAGTTAATAGCTTTTAATGAAATACACAAGAAACTATATTTTGGTCATCTGGGATAAGAGAAAATGGTAACAACACTAAGGAAGTTATTTCATTGGACTAATATGAAGGGTGAAAAAACATAATACTTATCTAAGTGTCAATATTGTCAACAGGTGAAGAATTAACACCAGCATCCAATCAGCCTGTTGCATCCCTTACCTGTGCCAGAATGGAAATGGGAGACTATATCACTTGACTTTATTACAGGTTTGCCTAGAACTCAAAAAAATAATGATTCAATTATGGTGGTAATCGATAATCTTAGTAATTCTTCACACTTTATTGATGTAAAGTCTACTTTTAAAGCTATTAACATCGTTGAAATATTCATGAAAGAAATTTTTAGGCTGCATCTTTTCTAAAATGGTGATTTCAGATAGAGACGTAAAATTTACATCTACTTTTTGGAAAGAATTATTTGCAGAGTTGAATAATAACTTTAATTTCATCACAAGTTATCATCCACAAACAGATGGACATACAGAAGGAAAAAACCAAATCGTGGAAGATATGCTACGAATGTACATAAGGACAAAACCAAGCAAGTGGGAACACTACCTGCACTTGGTGGAATTTTCATACAACAATGGTTACCATACATCGACTAAGATGATTCCCTTTGGAGTACTGTATGACAAAAAGTGTATGACTCTGATTAGCTGGGATAACCCAGTTGAAAGAATCATGAAGGGACCAGAGATTCTCCAGGAAATGGAGAGTATGGTAAGAATATTACAACATAATTTGAAAGAGGCATGGAACATAAACAAAAGTTACGCCGACTTGAAAAGGAGACACCTAGAATTTCAAGTGGGAGACCATGTCTATTTAAAATTCAAAGCCAAAAGAAGTTCACTAAGTCTAGGGAACTGTGCTAGTTGGCACACAGTTTTTGTGGTCCTTTCGAGATCATAGCTCGAAATGGACCCGTGGCATATCAACTTGCACTTCCTTCCAATCTAAAAATTCATAATGTATTTCATGTTTCTTTGTTAAAGAATTAATTTCATGACCCTACTCATATGATCGAATGGAACTTGGTGTAGGTGGAACCAGAAGGTGAGTTCCAAGTGGAACATCTGCACATTCTAGACATGAGAGAAATATCACTACAGAACAAAGCCTTCGCCCAGGTAAAAGTGAAATGGAAACACTTTATCCCTGAGCAGGCCACTTGAGATTTGGAGAGAGATTTGCAGAAATATTATCCAACGTTATTCTGAGAAAGGGATGAACACTACAACTACCAATGATGAAAGTAGGACCAGGGTGTGTGAGAGTACTACAATATCATGTGATTCTGAGACAAACTAAGCATATGGCTGACATGCCAAGTCAATATTTCTAAGGAATGGTTGACACAAGTTGATAAAATTCCTTTGAAAAAGATCATGAGACATATGGAAGACTCTGTTAGGATAGACGTAATGATGAAACCATAATATGTAGGAGGCATCAATGAAATTATCCATAGGGAATCGAAGAGTAACCAATCTGTAGAGAAAAATATGTAGCAATCTTACGTTCATAAGGCCATGTTAAACCCAAAATTATGATGAAAAATGAACTCAATAAATTCATTCTCTATTCAAAGGAGACACGACTTTTGTCAATATAAGATAATACTCCCTTCCCGCCCACCTTTTTCTTTTCTTTTTTCATAGACAAATGAATGCTATGATACAAGGAGGAAATGAGTGTCGCAAGTACACAAAACTAGTTCCAGCAGTGGAACATATCTATGCTCAATGAAAGGAGTTGCATGTGGGAGATGGAAAGTCAGGGGAATGTTCCCTACTAGGTATAGGGTGTCAAATTATGAAGGATATAAATGAGGCTCTTCTTGGTTGAGGATGCAAAACTACTGAGGCAAACAGTTTATAACGCAAAGAGAGAACCATCTATAGGCTCAATACTAAAAGCAAGGGAATGAGATGCAATCACAACTTAACACCAAAAAATTTCCTTTTTCACGATCGTTTGTCTACTTGGTGTGAAAAAGGGATAAATGTGTACCAAATAGATGTCCTTTCAAATCCAATTTACAACTATAAAAGAGACAACTTCACTTGGAAATCTTTTCACTTTTTGAATATGAGTTGGAAAAGATCTTAAATTAAACTTGGTTGGGAGTCCTCTAGGTATAGGGAATCATGTTTATGAGTGATAAATGAGGTTTAGCATAAACTAATGTATTAGCTATAAGGGACTCCCAGTCCTACGGAAAAAATCTCAGCATGGGCACCAAATGAAGCAGATGATCTAACTAGGGCACCCATGTTTGATAAGTCTCTACCACTTGGTAATGACACATCTTATAGCAGATGGAAGGTTTTGTGTCGCAACAAATGGGTTTGTACTTAAGGCATATGAGTGGCAGTTATAGGACAATGCAAAATTGCATGGTGGAATGGATACCAATCCTATATGTTGGGTACTGAAAATACCTGCCCATAGTTATGAACGGTCAACATAACGTTGAAATCTGCAAGAATCCCTAGTGAAAACTACAAAAACCAACTCAATTCACTTTTGTATTAGTCCATAAGGCAAAAAAATGACTCAGAACTATAGAAAGTGGATAAAAAATTCTATAAATAGTAATAAAACCAAAAATTACTATGTCATTTTGACTTTTTACCCAAATAGTGAAAATTTGACCAAAATACCTCTGATCTTCAACTGGTGATTGTGGGAGCATCAGGGGATGAAATAAGAAAGCGTCTGGACTAGGTAATTCCTCTTCCCCTACTCTTCCTTTCCATTGTACTATATTTTTAAATTAGGTTTCAAAATTTGAATAAATTAGGACGCAAATTGAGTAATTTGGTGTACGTGGGCTACCATTAATTAGGTCACATATACGTGAGGTTATATGCAACTTTGTAAAATACAAGGCACGTGTACTCAAACCTATACATGTCTATGAATGCATAAACTTGCGTACAAGTTTTTAATCAATGTTTTCTATGGTTGCTAACTCAAAAAGTGACATTTTATTGGCAGGATGGTGTTAGAATGGAGGGAAAGGGAGCACGAGGAGGTAGATGCTACTGTGGACAGAGATTTGGGGGCCCAAATGGCCTTCAAAGTTGTGTCTTGTGTAAATTTTGGCCACTCAAAGGGATGATGGCCCAGGTGAGGTTGCTTGAGATGCTTGTGGATTACGAGGATCCTCCCAGTGAGAGCTTCAACCTTGATGTGAAACCATTGAGGATTGAAGTCAAGGATATATATTTTTTTATTGGGTTATCACGTTGGGGTGAGGTGGTGAACCTCAAAGCCTGAGGAACTAGAAGATGTATGAGGATAGAGGAGTACATAGATGTTCATTGTGTAGCAGGGACCCCGAAGGTTGAGAGTCAACTCCCCATCCGAGCAATAAAAAATCTTAGCCTGGATATTGTTTTCCTCGTGTTGACGAGGATCACAAAATCAACTTCACTACACCAGGAATCGAGGCCACTCATGTTCTATGTGGTAGAGTGCTTGAGACCCACATTATATGATTGGTGTATCTCACTACTAGCTAATATGAAGAGCTAGTTGACAGAGTGAAAATAGGGTAGCAGTAGGAAATTTGGGTTTGCCTCTATCTTATGCATCTTTTTCTTTGAGCGGGTTCTAGTTTTGGGACCTAGAGTTGAGATTATTTCGAGAGTACCTCATGATCTATCCCTTTCATGGTAGACTGAGGTAATGAGATGACAGGGTGGAGGTAGGGTGGGCACACCCTACAACGATGATTTCTTCTATTGGTGGAGGTCATTGCTCTAGATGATTACCCCTATGAAAGGATTGACTTCAGACGGGACCTTTACATGGCACTGCCACCAAGGACTGCCTACAAAGACATAGGTATCTCAAATGTTTTAAAATATTTCATTTTGTTTTTATATTTTTGTATAGTAAAACAAAAATATTTTTGGATGATGCTTAAGTACCCACTAGGCACTAGTGTGACGTAGACGTGGTTCCGCGATGGCTGAACAGGCCTCCCCGAGATCTTCGAAGGCACTGGGGAGATGAGGCAGTGGGCAGAGAAGAAGAGAGAGTCCTTCAAAATGTGTAGGGGAGCTTGTCTTGTTTGACTCGTAGGATTCTGATGGTTCAGGTAGATGATCTGTCAGAGGCCATGCAATGGAAAGTGGTTGGTGTACCCATAGCTTGGGTGTGACTCTTTCGATGTCTCACAAACTCTGTAGTTTTTTATCATGACACACATATGTCACCACATGTGTAGATGTCATGGATATTTTATTATCGGTTGTATATGTGTATTGAGGGTATTAGCCCCAAGTTTGTACTATAAACACCATATTTTTTAAAAAATATATAAAACAAGAATCTTCAGGTTTACTTATATTGCAATGTGTACATTGATGAGATGGTTTTATTTTCTTTAGTCATGTGAGAAATGCCAATCTAAAACGAAATTAGCATAAGCATCGGATACATAATTAGAGCTCATAGGTATGTGATAATAAGTAATCAAATCAAAATGTCATTCTAAAAGACGTACGCATAGGAATCGTCAGAGAAAAGTAGGATTACGTATGCGGTAACTGACGTTCAAATGACATACTACGAACTGGGAATCCAAGAGAACCTCTAAAGAGATAATACCATGTGAGATAGGATCACACAAAAGGTCTATAATGATGCTATATTAGGCCACATTACTCATGGATGGCCCTAGGCATACGCCACCTGAAGACACCAATAAAACCTCGGGTGAGTAAACCACCAAATCGGCTGAAGCCAAGTTTCGAGTTTGATGACTGGATATGTCTACGAATCCTAGGTAGACTGAAGACTCCGTTGACATATTCCAACCAAGGGAAAACTCGATAAACAAGTTGAATATGAAAAGAAAGGGAAAAGATATATACACTAAATTAGATTAGTATACAAAGAGTTCTGCCCAAGATTGAGGCTCAAGCATAGTATATTTTCAAGTAGAGCCCATTCTTAGGCTCGACCAACATATTCCCTTCATAATATTCTAACTCATAGGATTCCTTTTCTAATACATGTCGCACGATATAGGGACTGTTCCACAAGGCTTTAAACTTTCCTTCTTCCAGCGGTTCATTGGCTTGATCATATAAGAGGACCAAGTCACCCTCAACATACAGTCGAGGAAAGACAAACTTATCATACTATACCTTGACACGTCTTTTATTCACCTCAATAGTCGTATAGACGTCTCGACACTTCTCGTCAAGACTCTATTGGTGTACAAGGAGTCACTCGAGATCAGAAGTGTCAGGTAGGAGTGTGATTTCCAACTTAAGAGAATGGATTTTGCATTCAATAGGTAATATCAACTCCACACCGTGTACTAACTGGAAAGGGGAAAAACTGGTGGCAATATTCAACAAGGGTCGGTATGGCCAGAGTGTGGGATATAACATAATGTGCCAGTCATACTTACTTCGGCTGATAGTTTTCTACAAAATGGTCTCGAGAGACTTGTTGACAGCCTATGACTATCCATTTTCCTAGGGGTAGTAAGGAAAATAATGACCATTCTTAAACCCCATATTATATGCTAGCTCTTCCATCATTTCATTTTGAAATTTATTTCAATGGTCAGTGACAATATCACTCAGGATACCGAACCAAGTGATAATTTGATTGAATATGAAGAAGGAGGTAGTCTTCCCATCAGATTTAACTGTAGGCATGGCCTTGGAAAACTTATCAAAGTAGTTGAAGACCACGATAATGTTCTGATGCCCCCCATCCGATGTTGGGTTGCAATCCACAAAGTCCACCCTCCACTTGGTGAAGGGACCAACGATAATGAATGGGTGAAGAGGGGATGGATGTGACTTCATTTTCCGAGTGAACACCTAGCAGGGGTGACACTTCTTAACCGCTTCAACAGAATCTTTAAATATAGATTTCCAAAAATAATCGGCTTGCAAAATATTTTGGGTTGTCACAAACCCGGATAGATGACCAGCACAAGCCCACTGTGGAAATCGTTTAGAACTTAATCATCTTCCTCGTGATTTAAATAATGATGCAGGATATTACAATTCCTCGACAATACAAAGTGTTGTCGATGATAGTGTAATTATTAGCTTGGTATCTTACATGTCGGCATTCATCTCGCGAGATATGTTGAGGGACCTTCAAGGTTTGAATATCGAGAACGATGTATCCATACCAGGGATCGGATGATGAGACAAGGAAAATGTGTTCATCCATAAATGAATTGACATGGATAAAATCCTCATGTAATGGTTGGATTTACATTTTACATCAATTTATTTTGATAAACTAACTAATTTCATAACAAAGTAATGAAATAACAGTAACTTTCGTAACATTCAAGAATTTTTACTAATTTAACTCATTCGTATGCAATTTCGTCAATATAATAAGATTTAATAACAAATTAATTCAAAACAATGCATAATTCTTACCTGAACCTGATGCTACTATTTGCTCGCCGCTTGCTTCCTTCCCACTCCTTTAGAACACTACCCAAAACCAACCTCCCTTCCGACTAGTTAGCTCCTAGACCTAGGATATCAACGGATATCCTAGCCCTCCGTGCCCAAAACCCCCAGCAACCCCCGGTGCACTGTGTAAATTCCACTCCAAGTTTCCCTCTGCCAATTCCCCGCTCCCCCAAATTCATCCCCAACTCCCGTAACATAATCCTCCCCCCCAAAATCCTTCCCCCCCTTA